>JACEIK010012167.1:0-12387 GCA_018107945.1 Datura stramonium | reverse complement strand
TGCTCGTTCCCGAGTCCATCTCCGATTCCTCCCAACATGCATCTTAGCTCCATAAAAAGTATGTTTTTCCTGCAAAACAACGCTAATCATGTTGGTTAGTCTAAATTCACACTTCCCTACAATTTACATGAGAATGTACAAGCATTTTTGGATAAACAAGGCAAAAACGATGCATTTGAGTATCACTTAGGCATATAAATATGCCCCAGATCATCCTCGGAAGATGAGGACTCACCAATAAAGCAAACGCTAACTCCAAAAAGCTAACTAAAAGCGGGGCTGAAGCTGAGATCCAGGTCATGTATCATGAAACGATACAACATAGAAAGTATGTGGTCTGTACGTGGAATGTACCAAGTATGTAAGGTAAGTAAAAATCGCTTAAGTAAAGGAAATCATTTAAAACATTTCATAGCATAACTAAAGCTTTAAGAATCTGAGGGGAGGGCTTGCATGCATTCTTTTTGAAATTATGATCTTTTCATAACATGAAAATACATACCTTTATAACATCAAACTGACTCAAATGACTCAAAGCTGAAATATGACATTTATAGAAAAGCTGAACATTGAGTCAAACCTTTCTGTTAGAACATGCATGTGTATATCATAATCATAAGTAATGAATATACATAACTGAATCATAAGGAACACTGGAGACTCATCACTTAACCGACATACCACGATAGAGATAACGTGGTCCAAACTATCACACTCAAGTGGGTAGAGCTACCCAAAGCCTTGCTAGGGCTAAGGACGATACCATTATATCGATATCAAGCTCAAGGCCAAGCGGGGAAGGGGATAGCTCAAAAGGGAGGTACAAAATAATATATAGAATAATAGTGTAAACCTACGTCGGCGTGTAGTTCTGGGGCATAGGGTGATCGACCCTTACCCCGCTCGGTGCTAGACTCTTCTCCCAAAAACTTGCATATGCTCTACATCATTTTATAATGAAGCTCAACATTGTGTATTGACAAAGCTCAATAATAAAATACATCTAAAATATGAAATCATGCATATGATAAGATTTAGTTCAAAACATACCACAAGCTAAAAAATAATTGGGAGTCTTTTCCCCAAAACCATGTCGTAAGCTTACTCTAGAGATAATACATCATACATACTTGATATAAGGGACTTGCCCGAAACTTTATCATGTTTGAGACTACTCAATTCATTTTGAAAACAATATCAAAATCATGGGTAGCTTTGAAACATGCTTTTCATAATCATATCTCATCATCATCATACATTCATCACAAATCTCTTCTTTTATTAACTTCTTATCAATGGGCCTTTAATTTCATAAAACTAGAAACATGATTTTGATGGAAAACAACTTAAAATCTTCCTATGCTTCATAATTAAATAATGGAAAAACAATTTTATCATACCCATGTATAGAAATAAAAGATTGATACATTTGGGTGAAAACCCCATAACTTGATCATAGTAAATTCTAATAACTTGGATAGAAATTGAGTATGGGTGTGGAAAGAAACATCCACTCATAACCCTACATACTTGGAAGGGATTGATTCCACCACTTTTCTGATTTCCCAAGAAGAATTTGAATGGAAACCTTGAAAGCTTTCTCTAGATCACCTCCCTTAACTCTCTAAGTTTGCATGCATGAAAGGAATGACTTAGAATAGGTTTTCCCCTCCTTAAACCCACCATTATGAGCCTTAAACGATGTAGTATAGTCCTTAGGATGTAGGAATGACGAAAACTCCCTTAATGATTATGTAAAAATTTCTTCACTAGACGAACCAACATGTGCTCCAATAGGTCATTGGAGGATACCAAGACCTGTAGTTACGATCAGTACTATACATCGTCCAGGCTTAGGTTTCGGTCTAACCCACGACTCAAAACGATGGGTCGTGCAAAGTACAATGGGTCGTTCTATCGACCGTTGTTTCCTCCTGCAAACCTAGAACCTCATCATACAACGAGCCTCACCATGACTCATTACATCTACCAACGAGTCGTAGTTTCCTTCAGTCGAACCCACTGGAAGTCTTCCATTAAAATGACAACTGCTAACCACAATTCGTGGTAACTCATGAGGGGTCGTGGGATGACCCATTACTTCTCATATGCTAAATTCCATCTCCCACCACGGCTACGAACAATGACTCATTGTTTCCTACAACGAGTTGTTACATCAGACGTTGCATCCACTGTCCTCAGACTAGATACTTTCCACGACTCATTCCAATGAGTCGTTGGTTGGGCCAACGATCCATAGGGTCATCCGTTCTGCAATATTTTTCCCAATTTCAGTAGTTTTCAACTTTTAACTCCCTATCAATGAAGCCTCACCTTTATCAAACCATCCAATGGGTGATCTATACTTCCATCCATAAAGAGCCTCAAACGGAGCCATCTGAATGCTGGAGTCGTAACTGTTATTATACGCAAACTAGATAAGAGGCAAGTGATCATCCCAACTACCTTTGAAATTAATCACACACACTCTCAATATATACTTAAGAGTCTGAATGGTCCACTCGGATTGGCCATCTATCTACGGGTGAAAAGCTATGCTAAGCTTTACTAGAGTACTAAGGTCCCTCAAAAACAATCTCTAAAACTGCGAGGTGAACTGAGTTACCCTATCTGAGATAATGGACAAAGGGATTCCATGCAACAAAACTAACTCTCGAATGTACAATCTAACATAATCCTTAGCTAAATTGGTAGTTCTGACCGCTAAGAAATGAGCTGATTTGGTCAACTTATCCGCAATAACCCATATAGAGTCATATTGTTGGCTGGTACGAGGCAAGCCTGTAAAGAAGTCCATATTGATCTCTTCCCACTTCCAAGTAGGAATACTAATAGCCTGAAGCATACCTCTAGGTCTCTGATGCTCAACCTTCACCTGTTGGCAATTCGAACACTTAGCCATAAGCTCCACCATGTCCTTCTTCATGCCATTCAACCAATAGACTTCTCGTAGATCACGGTACATTTTAGTGGCACTAGATGGATAGAATATTGATAGCCATGAGCCTCGCTCAACATCCACTCTGTTATGTCATCTGCAGCTGGCACACAAAAATGGCCCTCATATCGGAGTACACCATCTCCCTCTTGGGAGAAAACCTCCACCTTTTGATTCCGGATAGCTTTTTTTTAGCTTCACTAGAATAGGATCCTCATTTTTATTAGCTTTATCTTTCGTTACCAAGGAAGATTCTGGCCAATTTTGAATAATCACATCACCATAAACGAGCAAGCCAATGGACATCCTTTAAGAACTCCTTCCTCTCATCCTCCACATAAGACACACTCTTCATGGACAACCTACTAAGAGCATCCGACACTACATTAGCCTTTCCCGGATGATAAAGGACACTCATGTCATAGTCCTTGAGAAGCTCTAGCCATCTTCTTTACCATTGATTCAGGTCCTTCTGAGTGAGCACATAGTGAAGGCTCTTACAGTCCATGAGCACATCCACATGCACCCCATACAAATAGTGCCTCCAAATATTCAAAGAAAATACCATGGCTGCCAACTCTAGGTCATGCATCGTGTAATTCTTCTCATGAGTCTTAAGATGTCTAGAGTCATATGCAATGACCTTACCATGGTGTATTAATACACAACCAAGACCAACCCCAGAGTCATTAGAATGCACAATAAAAACATTTGTGCCCTCCAGTAGGGTCAACACTGGGGCTGAATTGAGTCGAGTCTTTAACTCCTGAAAACTCTTCTCACAAGCATCCAACCACTGAAATTTGACCTTCTTTTGGGTCAACTTACTCAACGGTGCTGCAATGGATGAGAATCCCTCTATGAACCTCATGTAGTAGCCAGCTAAACCAAAAAAGCTCCTAATATCTATAGGACTAATTGGTGTAGGCTAAACCACTTCTATCTTTTGAGAGTCCACTTTCACACCCTCGATAGACACTACATGGCCCAAAAATGCTACTGAGTTCAACCAAAACTCGCAATTTCTAAATTTAGCAAACAACCGGTCATCCTTGAGAGCGTGCAACACAATCCTCAAATGAGCGACATGCTCCTCCTTGCTCCGAGAGTATATGAGAATATCATCAATGAAAATAATCACGAACATATCCAAACACTGCTTGAACGCCTTATTAATCAACTCCATAAAAATTGTAGGAGCATTCATTAGTCCAAAAGACAACTATGAATTCATATTGACCATACCGAGTCCTGAAGGATGTCTTCGGAATGTCACTTTCCCTAATTCTAAGTTGACGATATCCGGATCTGAGGTCTATCTTTGATAAGCACTTAGCACCCTAAAGTTGGTCAGACAAGTTATTAATCCTTTGGAAGGGCTACTTATTCTTGATTGTAAGCTTGTTCAACTGCCGATAATCAATGCATATTCTAAGGGAACCATCCTTCTTCCGAACAAAGAGAACTGGAGCACCCCATGGGGATTTACTAGGTCTGATGAAACCCTTATCTAGGAGATCTTTCCACTATTCTATCAACTCCTTTAGCAAGGCTGGAGCTATTCTGTAAGGAGGAATAGATATTAGATGCGTATCAGGGAGAAGGTCAATACCGAAGTCAATGTCTCGCTCGGGAGAGACTTCTGGTAAATCGTCAGGGAAAACTTCTGGATACTCACATACAAAAGAAACTGACTGGAGAATCAGGGTATCGGATGCATAATCCTTAACCCGAACTAGATAATGAACACAACCCTTAGAGATCATCTTTCCAGCCTTAAGATAGGAGACGAAGCGACCTACAAGAACAGTTGAACTACCCTTCCACTCAATAACTGGTTCACCCAAAAACCAAAACTCTACCGTACTAGTTCTACAATTGATTGAGGCATTACATGGATGTAGCCAATCCATACTAAAGTTGGTCAGACAAGTTATTAATCCTTGGGAAGGGATACTTATTCTTGATTGTAAGCTTGTTCAACTGCCGATAATCAATGCACATTCTAAGGGAACCATCTTTCATCTGAATAAAGAGAACTGGAGCACCCCATGCGGATTTACTAGGTCTGATGAAACCCTTATCTAGGAGATCTTTCCACTATTCTATCAACTCCTTTAGCAAGGCTGGAGCTATTCTTTAAGGAGGAATAGATATTAGATGTGCATCAGGGAGAAGGTCAATACCGAAGTCAATGTCTCGCTCGGGAGAGACTTCTGGTAAATCATCGGGGAAAACTTCTGGATACTCACATACAAAAGAAACTGACTGGAGAGTCGGGGTATCGAATGCATAATCCTTAACCCGAACTAGATAATATACACAACCCTTAAAGATCATCTTTCTAGCCTTAAGATAGGAGATGAAGCGACCTACAAGAACAGTTGAACTACCCTTCCACTCTAGAACTGGTTCACCCAAAAACCAAAACTCTACCGTACTAGTTCTACAATTGACTGAGGCATTACATGCATGTAGCCAATCATACCAAAAATGCCATTGAAATCGGTCTTATCTAACTCTACTAGGTCGACTAAGGTGACTTTCTGAAGGAATGTGATAGAGAAATTTATGTACACCAGTCCAGCTATAACTAATCATCGACTAGAGTAGAGACTGAGAAAGGCTCTGATAGGATTTTGGGATTGACTCCAAAACTAACAGCAACAAAAGGAGTCACAAAAGATAAGGTATCCCCTGGATCTAACAATGCATACACGTCAAGATGGAATACTCGTAACATACTAGTGACTACATCGGGAGAGATGTCCTGCTCCTGATGAGAATATAGTGCATAAGAACTATTTTAGCGCTGGCCACCACTTGTACTAGTGAATGCACCCTACTGAACTGAACATGACGGTGAAGCTGCTGAACTAGTGGCCAGGTCACGACCTCTACCACGACTTTGTCTTGCTGAAGGAGAATCTTTGATCATGTGTTTGGGCTTACCACACCAAAAGCACATGCCTAAACCTTCTAAGCACTCTCAGGTGTGCCTCCTACCACATCTTCCGCAAACTAGAATGTTGGGCTCTCCTGACATGCTCCCCTGACCTCTAGAGCTTGATGCTCTACCCCTATGAACACGTCCAGATCTGGACGGAACACTGGTTAACTACTGCTTTGGGGATAATGACCTGTAATGAAACTGGGGACAATGTCCGCCACCGGACCTCTGTTGGGAATGCCCGTAGCTCCCTATCCTAGCCTTCTTGACCTCTCTCTCCTTCACCTTCATTTGCTCTGCCTCTATCTACTGGTCTTATATGACCAACCGGGAGAAATCTATGTAATTGATCAACATGGCAGTCTTACACTTCTTGGCTAAGGAATCTGTCACTCCATTCACAAACTTGCTCACACGATCCCTATGATCAGCAACCATCTTTAGTCCATATTTGGACAACCGAGTAAACTTCAAAGCATACTCCTGGACAGTTCTGTTTTTCTGCTTCAAGTTGACGAACTCCACCGCTTTTGTCCCTCAACTCCATAGGGAAGAACCTATCCAAGAAAACAATCACAAACTCATCCCAACCTATGGGAATTGCTCCAATTCCTCTACTATCATTCTACTGACAAAACCATATGAGCAATCCCCTTCAGCGGATAGGAGACTAAATCTACACTCTCCTCTCTCGTCAACACAGTAATCTTGGTGATCTTCTACACCTCCTCAAGGAACTCATGCGGGTCCTCATCCACCTTCGACCCAAGAAGCTCAGGTTGGTTCATCTTGAGAAAGTCTCACACTCATGTCACTAATATGTTCCTTTAGAGAAGAGCATGAGCCATCGCCCGCTGGTTGACCTGAGCGGTCATGGAATGTGCCAACACCTCAAATGCCACTATGGACTCAGCATGAGTGACCTACTCGGGCAAGGGATCCACTGGAGCTGGTGGAGCTTGCTGATGCCCATCTCCATTGCCATTTCCATGGCCATTTTTATTGCCATATTTTTTACCATTTACTTGTTGTGGAGGAATATTTCTACAAATGTGTATATCATGTGTTAGAGGAATAGAGAGGTACTTCATCGCATTACATAGATCATGAAAGAAGGGAAATTTTATAAAACATCTTATAGCCTCTTCCAAATACATGTAGCGTAGTTCACACCCATGGAAAAGAATACTTAACGTGACTTTTAGACACCCTAGGACACACCTAAACCTTATCTTTAATACCAAATTTGTCACGACCCAAGCTAGGACCTCGAATCAAGACACGGGATCTAGAACACAAATGGCTTGCTAACCCATGGCACATACATAGCATGACTTAAAAGCGTAATGAAGCAAAAAACAATGTAAACATGAATAAGCGGAATAATGAAGATGATAAAGCATATGCCAAAGGATAACATCACAACGCTGAATCTCAAAGCTGAACATACTAGTCTATGTCTAAAAAGCCTCTACAATCTGATGAGATGCTGGGACAAGCTCCCAGCTAACTCCAAGTCTGAAACTAAACTTACCTAACAGGGCTGAAAGATATCCTAGGATGATGAGGACTTACCCAAAGTAGAGCTTGAACTAGCCTGAGATGGGAGCAGGCTATCAACAAGACTGAGCTGGATCAACCGAACCTATATTATGAGACGATATAGCATAGAGTATGCGGTCAATAGTTGAAAAGTATGTAAGGTAAGAAAAACATTCTTAGTAAAACGTTAGTTAAAAATCATCCATATAAATCAAAAGGATCATGAGAGTAAGGATTGCATGCTAAAAGCCATATATGAGACATACATAATCATAAGCTAGTTTCCATAACGGAACATAGTTACCTAAGATTTAAAAATAGAAATCATATGACTTTTCATATCTGAAATCATAAGTGAAAGCTTATAAACTGATCATTGGGTCAAATCTACTGTAAAACATAATATCATGAGTCATAAACATAAGTAACTGAAATCATAAGGAACAATGGAAGACTCTTCATAATTGGCACCATTGCGATAGAGCTTACGTGATTCCCCAACTATCACACTCAAGTGGGCAAAGTCATTCAAAACCTTTTCAGGGCTAAGGACGCTAAAAAACTATGACATCGATATCAAGCTGAGCCCCTTGGGGCGGGGGGAGGGGGGAACTCTCTTCGGATTTCACAAATATATATATATATACACTTTTACATTGGCGAGTAATTTATGATATCGGGGAACCTCAGAACCCCGAGCCTACTCGGTGGTAGACACTACTCCCAAAACATGTATAGTGCTCACATTGTTTTTCAAAAAAGATGAAATTATATTCTCAAAATATAACTTGAATCAGAACATTGGGATTCTTGACTCCATATAATATCATAAGCTGCATTTGGACTCTTGACTCCAAATCATATCGTAAAATGCTCGTATTAGCCTTGGCTAAAACATATTAAACATACTTAACTTGTATGGGCTTGCCCAAATTATAAAATCATGCATACTTGAAATAAACTTCATAAGTCAAAATCATGGAATCATAAGTTGAGAGTTCACAAACAGACATGCATACTAGATAACTCATCATACTTGAAATGATGGCTCATAGGCTTGACTTTCATAAAAGTTACATAATAGTAAATAATTTGTAATAACTTGAAATTATGAATTTTTAATCAAATTGAGGATAAAATCTACCCATTAAACTTAAAACATACTTTAGAACATAAAGGGATTTGACCTATAAACATAGCACAGGTAGTTTCATAGAATTGGGNCTATAAACATAGCACAGGTAGTTTCATAGAATTGGGTTAAAATCCTAGGAATCAATGCACTTAATTTAGAACTTGAATGCATAAATTTGAGAGGAACCTTGGGCATGAGGGTGGAAGAAATTCTCCAATTCATATCACCACATACCTGGGTAAACTGATTTCCAAACTAATCTTGAAAGCCCAAGAGAATTGGGGAAGAAATTGAGGAGAATTCTAGTTTGATCTTAGAAAGAACTTTCAATTCCATGCATGAATGAGAGCCTAATGACATAGGATAGGCTAAACTATTTTTAGACACTCATGTCAGGGCTTAAAACAATTTCATTAACGAGTTAAAAGCTTGAGAAATTGCAAAACTACCCCTAGTACATCAAATGAAAAACTTGACTGTCAGCTACAATGACTAATCTAATAGGTCATTGTAGGATAAGATAGGTCATTGGGCCATCCGTTGTTCCTGGGGAAATTATTGTACTCTTATGGTTCTCCAACCAATGAACAGATAGAATGAGTCATTAGTTGGAACAATGACTCGTCATTTCTCTCAGCATCACCTCAGCCACCCTATCATAGCTTCCGAAGTCCTTCCAACAAGCCGATACCACAAGTCGTCACTGATCTGACCCCTTTTTGAACTCCATTCAACGACAACTAAAGATGACTCATTGGATCATCTAAAGAGTCATTATTAGGCTCGTTGTTTCTTAGAAAACCTTGATTTTGTTCTTATAATAGATCAAACAACGAGCCATTTTTTCCAACAACGACGCGTTCCTTGAGTCTTTCTGTCACTAAGGTGGAATTTTCTTATTTTTCTCCGTTTCAACCTGTGGGTTTGATCTTAGGGACTTTTGGGGTGTTATAGATTGGAACAAATATATCTTGTTTAGTTATATCTCAAAGTTAAGTGATTTCAAACTTGACCTTTGAATGTTGATCTTATATGCATGTTAATGAGTTTTGGGGCTTGATTGATTTGTCTAATAATCCTAAGTGTGAGCAGACTTGTTCATAGGGTGAATTTTGTGATTAACTGTGAGAAGGGAAGTAGTAGATTGTTTGAGGACAAACAATAGTTTAAGTGATATAGGGCGTAATTATGCATTTATTAACCATATTTTACCCATGCTTAGCTATGTTTTGAGAACAAATTGTGTGTATTTTCTTATATTTTATGTGATTTATGTGAAAAAGGTCTAACGCACATGAGTAGATATTTTCAGTTATTAAACTGATGAATTTGAGCTTATTTGTGGCTAAAAGAGCCAGTATGGCAAAACGGGATCAAGAAAACAAGTGTGAGAGAAATTGGAATTAAAAAGGCACACCTGTTCTATGGCGTGCGCGATGCGCAGGAAGAGGAAATGCATTGAGTAGCACGACGCGCCAAGCTTCTAGCGCTATGAGCAGTGCGGTGCACAGGCAAAATGCAGACGGCTAGAGAGTCCAATCCCAGTTTAACTAGGAACAGAAGCTGCAAAACCCAATTCCAATCCAAGCAGGAACAATGAAGGCTTAATCTACTATGAGATATACCCTTGTTTAGTATGCTTTAGGGTATCACTTTTGGAGATATTCAAATTATTGTCCAACAACAAATTGTATAATAGCTTAGACGAATATTTATTGGAGAATTCATCAAGTTCTTGTGATTCAATTTAGCTTTGGAAATTTTTCTAAACAATACATATTATAGTAAGTATTTTTGTAACACGCCAAAAGTCCCTAAGATCAGACCCGAGGATTTAAACAGAGAAAAATAGGAAAATCTGCACTAGGTCGTAGAATGACTCATCAGGTGATCATTAGGTAACTTGATGGATCATTGAGTGACCCGTTAAGTGGTGCTAATTTGGAAAAAAAGTATCTTCCTAAAGTCATGATGAGCGGGATGACGAGTCATGGTGTGACCCGTTATGTGTGCAGTGGTGAATAAATGTCGCGACTCGAATATAGGCCCAAATATAGACATGGAACCTAGAACCATATATGGCTCCAAGTCAACCCATGACATGAACATCATAACTAAAGATCAACATAAGAAAAACTAATTAATAAATTATATAATAGTGGAAAACTGAATAACAAAACATCTAACCAACGGTAGAATCATAACACAGATTCCGAAGCTGAATATATAAATCTATGTCTGGAAAGCCTCTACTAACTGATGAGATGCTGGGACAAGCCCCAGCATCTCTAAGTCTGAAACAAACTGTCATAATAATACCGAAAAATATATGTCCTTAGAGGATGAGGACTCACCCAAAGCAGGGTCCAAACTGGAAGGAGAGCAGAACTAACGACACATATGGGTCTGATTGCTAGGACCTGTATCATTAAATGATACAATATAGAGTATGCGGTCAGTACTTGGAATGTACTGAGTATGCAAAGTAAGTAAAACAGGCTGAGTAAGTATAAACTGAAATCATGTATATCATAAATCATAACATCATAAGATTATGAGACTAAGGTCTGCATGCTGATATCTGAAAAACATGAATAGCCATAAACTGGATCTCATAACTGAACCGAATGACCCAAAGCTGAATCTGAGATTCATAAGTAAAAATTGATAACCTGATCATTGGGTCAAACCTGCTGAAAACATAATATCATGACTGATAAACATGAACAACTGATATCATGAGGAATAATGGGGGACTCGTCATATAACCGACACTATTATGATAGAGATTATGTGATTTCAATTATCACACTCAAGTGAGCAGAGTTTTCCAAAGCCTTGTCAAGGCTAAGGGCGCTACCATGACATTAATATCAAGTTGATGGCCTATTCAGGGTAGGGGAAGCTCACAAGGGAGGTCCCAAAGTAAAATGTAAAATCCTACGTTGGCACGTAGTACTGAGACCCGGGGTTTTCATGAACCGCTAGCCTACTCGGTGCTAGATACTGCTCCCAAAAACGTGCAAGGTTCTCTCCATTATTTTTCAATGAAATTAAAAGCATCATTTTTCAATAAAGTTGATAATGCAATTACATGCATAACATTGAATATGAATACGGGGAGTCTAGACTCCAAACATACCATAAGCTAAAAATGGGAGTATTGACTCCAAAACCATATGGTATGCTGATTTATGAAACTAAACTGAATAATGAAAACATGCTAAATCTGAGTGGAATTACTGAAAAATCTGAAGATCATGCATACTTGAAATAGACTTCACTAGTAAAAATCATATATTCATAAATGGGTAATTCGTAAACGTACATACATGCTAGATACTTCGTCATACTTAAAATCATTAACCATAGACGAACTTTTTCATGAACTTGCATAATTGGGAATAATCTTCTTAAATTTGAAAACATGAATTTGTGATCAATTAGTACATTAAATCTTCCCATGCATTTTAAAACATGCTTTGAAACATGAAGAGAACTGACCCATAAATAAATCATAGAGAATTTCATAAATTTGGGTTAAAACCCCATAGGATCATACACTTTAATTCACGAACTTAAGAAGAAATTGGGTTATGAGAGTGAAAGGAAACTCTCGTTCATGGCCCTACATACCTAGGTAAACATATTCTCAACTTGACTTTGAAAGCCCAAGAGATTTGGAGGAGAATTGGAGGATTCTGATAAGGGGCATATTTATATGCCAAATCGATACTCAAACGTATAACTTTAGTCTTGTTTGTCTAATAAATTGTGTACATTCTCATGTAAATTGTATGG
>JACEIK010012163.1:0-28869 GCA_018107945.1 Datura stramonium | reverse complement strand
CAGTATATCTCCTTTATATCATGGTACATCTTCATCGAGCCTGGGTGGAGAGAGTAACGAGTATGATGTACCTCTTCCATGATCTGCTGGCGGAGCCCTGATATATCTGGAACGTAGAGTCGACCTCCGAATCTCAAGAACCCGTCTTCTATTATCTTAATGGCCAATAGTTCACCCTACTAAACCTTGTGTCTAAGCTGTACTAGGATAGGGTCCTCTTACTGTCGCTCCTTCACCTCTACAACTAGGGATGACACTGTTGTACCCTGGATCACAACCCCATTAACTTCTGAATCCACTACTCGGACTGCTAAATTGGCTAAGTGGTGCAGCTCTGGATCCATTTCTCGCTTTTTTGTCCTCAGATATGCTAGGCTACCTAATGATCTACAGCTAAGGGAATCGTCTACAATATTATCCTTCCCTGGGTGATACAAGATGTTCACGTCATAGTCTTTCAGCAATTCTAGCCAATGATGCTCCCGCAAATTCAGCTCTCCCTGCGTGAAGATATATTGAAGGCTTTTATGATTGGTAAAGATGTCTACATGCACACAATACAAGTAATGCCACCATATTTTCAAAGCATGAACCACTATATCTAACTCTAAATCAAGGGTGGAGTAGTTCTTTTCGTGCTTCCTTAGTTGCCTTGAAGCGTAGGCAATCACGTTGCCATGTTGCATTAGAACACACCCTAACCCAACGCCTGAAGCGTCAGAATATACGGCATAGCCCTTTTAACCTTTCAATAAGGCCAATACTGGTGCAGATGTCAATCTATTTTTCATCTCCTGGAAACTCTACTCACAATCCTCCATCCAGTGGAATTTATCTGCCTTCTAAGTGAACCTTGTCAATGGTGCTGATAAGGTAGAAAATCCTTCCACGAATGTTCTGTAATACCCATATAACCCTAGAAAACTACGAACCTTAGTAGGAGTCATGGGTCTGGGCTATGTATTTACTGCCTCCTTTTTTTGTGAATCAACCTAGATACTTGCATCTGACACAATATGGCCCAGGAAAGCTACCGAATTAACCAAAACTCACATTTAGAGAACTTCTAATATAACTGGTGGTCTCTAAGGATCTGGAGTACTGTTCGCAGATGATCTCTGTGCTCAGTTTCTGAGGGAATATACCAAAATGCCATAAATAAACACTGTCACAAACATATCTAAATACGGCCTGAAGATGTTGTTCATCAAATCCATAAACACTGATGGGTCATTCATCAAACCAAAGGACATGACCAAGAATTCAAAATGATCATACCTGGTCTTGAAAGCTTTCTTTGGAATATCTTTTACCCGAACTCGCACTTGATGATACCTAGACCTTAAGTCGATTTTAGAGAAATATTTTACCCCTTACAACTTGTCAAACAAATCATCTATCCTTGAAAGAGGATATTTGTTCTTAATAGTAACATTATTCAATTGTCGTTTATCAATATACATTCGTAGGTTGCCATCTCTCTTCCTCACAAATAGGACTAACGCACCCCACGGCAAATCACTCAGCTTGATAAAGGCCTTATCTAGGTAATCTTTCAACTGTTCTTTTAATTCCTTCAGTTTGGCAGGAGCCATTAAGTATGAGGGATGGATATAAGTTGCATGCCTGGTGGTAGGTCAATAGAAAAATAGATCTCACGCTCTGGGGGAATTCCAGGAAGCTCATCTAGAAACACATGTGGAAATTAACTAACCACAAGGATGAACTGAAGAGTCCGGAATTCTTCTTGCATATCCCGAACCCTAATAATATGGTAAATACAACCCTCGCTATCAATTTTCTCGCACGAAGGTAGGATATGAACCTACCTTTTTGCGTAGCTGCATTGCCTTTCCATTCTCGCACTAACTCCCCTAGAAAATTAAATCGGACGGTCCTGGTCCAACACTCCACATTGGCATAATATGGTGCTAGACAATCCATACTCATAATTACATCAAAATCAATTATTTCTAGATCCATTAAATTAGCTAAGGTCTAACGACTGACAATCTCTACTATACAACCCCGATAAATTAACTTGGCAATAATAGAGTCACTGATGGGTGTAGACATTGAGAATGCTTGCTGAAGTAATTCTGATGTTATACAAAACTTCCATGCCACTAGTGGAGAAAACAAAGTGAAAACATCCAGCATATCTTTCACAACATCTGGTGAGGACTCTGACTCCTGTCGCCATGGTAAGGCATAAATGTGATTCGGACCACTGCCAGAACTACATGCCCCTAATCTACCTTGGGCCCTATCGGCTGGAGCAGAGGGCCTACGTCCTGATGAAGACCGATTTGGCTGGAGCATGTGCCCCTGCTAAAGACCTGTTCGGCTGGTTCCGATCACCCTGATCTTTGGCTGGACAATCACTCATCATATGACCATATTTTCCACATGTATAACAAGCATTGGAGCCATATCTACATCTCCCAAAATGCTATCGACTATAAGTCCTGCAACTCAAGGCAATGGGCCTACTCTGATCAGAACCTCTCTGCTGCTGTGAGCCTGATGCTCGTGAACTCTCGTTGGGAACTGATTTTCCACGATGATATGACCTGCCGCCGTACTGTTGTGGTGGCAAAGGTCGAAGTGGCCTGGCCAACAACTAAGTTCTGGGCCCCCCCTGAAACTCTACCAGCAAATCAGCAGGCCTCGCCCTCCTGTGCGTCTCCCGACTCACCCTCTCAGCCTCATACTAGCATTTCCTGATCCCTTCTATGTTCTGAGAAAAAGTGTGAATGTGCATGATATCCATGTCCTCGTGCATTATGGTAGTAATACAAGCCTCCACATACTCTATAGCAAGGCCCATGATGAACCCGTGTACCCTAGCTAGCATAGTATCAAAAAAGGTTGGCGCATACCTTGACAAAGAGTCAAACCTCAACATGTACTCCCAAATGCTCATTCTACCCTGCTCCAAATGCAAACACTAATCCAGTCGGGCCTGTCATATCTCCCTGGGAATGTAATGATCTAAGAAGGCTTCCGAAAAACTAGGCAAAGTAGGTGGGGGTAAATTTCCACCCCTGGACCTCTCCCAACTCTCGTACCACAGAAATATGATATCTCGTAAAAGAAACACTACCAACTTAACGGACTCTATGGACAAGGCATGCATCACCCTGAATATAATCTTCAACTGGTCCAAGTATTCCTAAGGATCCTCTCTGCGGTTCGTCCCCATAAAATGCGGGGGACTCAAGGTAAGAAATGCTCGAACCCTTGAAATTCTAGGCCCCTTAGTTCCTTCAGCAACAACTGGTGCCACTGGCTGATGTTGGTGGCCAACATCTGAGCTATCATGTAAACTGTGCTCCTAATATCCTGATTCGATGTTGTCGAGATAACTGGAGGTAGTACTGGTATATTTGCTTCCCTAGAGGACTCCTAGTGTGGCGGTGGGTGCTGGGGAGATCGAGGTGAGGTCTCCCTCTCACCCTTACGTCGGGCCATCTTTGACTGTGGCACCCTGCTGGTGCCCTCTCCTACTGCAGTGACCAACTCCTGACCTATTGTGTTCTATCATGTATCAGACATTTTCTCTGTAGATGAGCAGAACAAAGTAAGCTTAGGGATTCACCTTGTACAACATAGCTCTATAGTACGACTGTGATGACATGAGGGTAACCATGCTATCATGCCTCGTAACCTCCTACCTATAGAATGTGGTGCACAACACACCCATAGACAAGACTACGGGTTGCAGACTTCTAGGATACCAAGTTCCTCTGATATCAAGTTTGTCACGCCCCACCTTGGGAGGCATGACTGGCACCTAATGCCATATTGGGATCAGGGCTGACCTGGATGGGTATAAGCACTTCTGACGCTTGCCAGCGACTCAAAATCAAGAAAAAAACAAGTTATATCTCGTCTATAAATACAGCCTCGGACCAAACAAAGCCACATAGCCACCTATAAAAGAAAATAGCTAACCCAACCAACAAGACAATAACAGGGATCCTATGCGGGCTGACAAGACCACCATGTAGTCTAGTCATAACAGAATGAAAATAGGCAGTCATATTTACACTATAGCCGACAAGGCTTCTAACTAACTAGCTAACTAGGCCCCACACGACCAACACGCACAATATAGCATACATAGGCCCCACACAGAAAAAAATAACCAATAACTGAAAAACTATAGTCTGTAAGCCTCAAGATTGGAATAATAGTCGGGACAGGGCCCCGACCTACCCAAAAGTTGTACAACAAATGAACAAACCTTTCTAACTATCAACCCCAGATAAAGGAGTTGACTGAACTACTAACTCTGGCTGACAACTAAGAAGGTCCCGAACCACGACTATCTATACCTATAAGCAAGTATGCAACACCCCATTGTTGGGCATCAGTACAATATGTACAAAATAGGTAAGCATTTCTCCCTTTTAAACTCTCGAGATATTGTGGATTTTTGGCTGAGTTATATAGAGTTTAATTATAATTTTTACTATTCTCTAAATATATCATTGTTTTCCGAAGTTATTATTGAAAATAGCCCTATTCTCTCAGCGTAAGGGCTGCAATTAAGTGAAACCATCGGTTACAGGTAAAAACTCATTGGTTAAGCGAGAATCGACATTCGAGGTATGTTAAGGCTAATTCCTTCGGCAAGTTATTCCTTTAGTGTAGTAATACGACCTATATCCTTGTAAGAAAGCCAGAAGAATGTATATTGTGATTAGCTTCCACCGTTAGTTTGAGATTTGCATTTTCTATTTAGATTGGGACAGACCCTACCCTATGTAGCTTTCTGTCGATCAACCTCAGGGTTACTAGCTGTGTCGTCGCCTACAGGGCTATATGGATCGCTCCAAGGAGCTATATGTTGTTCCAAAGGTCTATATTTAGGCCTAAGGGCCATATTACAGTCCATCCACGAATGGTTTTCTACTTTTTATGTCGTATCGGCATCACTGACCCTCCGTCGAGCCTTGTGTGCCTAGGGTGCAGTTACAGGAGTCCACCGAACTCAAACACAGCTACAGGAGCCCAGCAGGCTCCATTGCGGACCCAGAGGCCCGGTAGGTTGGCTATAGCTACCCGTTGACTCATATTGACCATGTTAGGTTTATAGAGATTGGAGTATGCTCGCCAAGGCTTATAGGGGCCACGGGCGGGTTATTTTTTGCTAGATGTACCTTGTAGGGTTAGGGGGGCCTGGTAAGGTTCTTGTTTGCATTACTTATTGTTAGTTATACAACAGTTTTTGATTCTATTCAGGTTGTATCTCTAATCCTTCCTATTTTATCTTTTTTAGTTTTATTATCAATATTATTCAGTCATTTCATTACTACCTTACATATTCGGTACATATTATACTGACGCTCATCTTTGGGGTGCTGCATTACTTGTCTCCAAGTGTGGATAGATGCGGTTCAGGGTCTTCCTAGTCACCAGCGAGAGTTCACAGTCCCTTCAACTCCTTTTCTTCAAAGTTGATAGTTAGAGAAGGTTTGTTCTTTTATTGTATAGCTTTTGGGTAGGCCAGGGCCCTATCCCAACCAATATTCCACTCCTAGGGGCTTGCAGGCTACAGTTCCTCTGTTGATGGTTGTTGTTGTTGTCCATGTGGGGCCCATGTATGTTTTATCTCACGTGATTGTCGTGTAGGGCCTAGTTTAGCTGCTAGTTAGCAGCCTTGTCGGCTATAGCATGTGTGTGACTTCCTGTTTTCATTCCTCTATAACTAGATAGCACGATGGTCTTGTCGGCCCGCATAGAATCCCTTTTATAGCCCTGTCACTGGTTAGCTATTTAGTTTACAGGTGGCTATGCGGCCTTGTCGGCCGGAGGCTAAGTTCACAGCCGAGATATAGCTCATTTTTTCTAGATTTGAAGAGTGGGTAAGGACCAGGGGTTCATAAGCCTAGCCAGGTCAGCTTAGATCTAAGTATGGCATCATGTGCCAGTCATGTCTCCTAAGGTTGGGCGTGACATGTGGGGAATCTCCATGCATGCCAGGTAAGAGACGTGATGTGCCATCCCTGGCGTCGGGCTGGCAAGCGCAGAGCGGCACCCAGTGTGCCTGGCCTCTGACCTTGGCCTTCTGCTTGCTCGATGTTGTGCTCGTATACCCATCCCCCGGGCCTTTTCCCTCATGCATCATACTCCAAAAAATCTAAACATACGTACAAACGCATCCGCTAAAAGATAAAATATAATAGGGTATAACAAAGTTGTTATGAACACTGCCAACAATTTCCACATTCATGTCATCCTCTGACCACGAGTAACCTAATTTCTCATTGTTCTAACCACGAGTCATGGCTAGTCTCGTACGTCAAGCCCCAAACTACATAAATCTTAGTCAACTGCTCGTGGGGTACCTCACGGGTTAGTAGATGACTCGTCCTGTGACCTGGTGCAAAAAATCCTATTTTCCTCCATTTCAACCCTCGGGTCTGATCATAGCACGTTTGGGGTATTACACTTAGCTGGAGCCCATTCTAATTGGAGGAATCGATATGGGTTGTGTATCAGGGAGGAGGTCTATCCCAAAGTCAATCTCCCACTCGGCAGGGACTCCTATAAGATCATTTGGGAACACATCTGGATACTCACATACAATAGAAAGTTACTGAAGAGTCAGGGTCTTAGATGCCGAATCCCTAACCCAAACTAAATTATATACACAACCCTTGGAGATCAAATTCCTAACCTTAAGGTAGGAGACAAAGCGACCTACAAGCACTGTTGAACTACCCTTCCACTCTAGTTCTGGTTTAACCAAAAATTGAAATTCTACTATTCGTGTTCTTAAAATTAAATGAATCATAGAGAGCATAAAACCAATCCATGTTGAAGAAAACATCAAAGTTGGTCATGTCTAACTTTACTATGTTGGTTGGGGTGACTCTTTGAAGAACTATAATAGGTAAATTTTTGTATACTCTCTGTCCTAAGACTAACTCATCGACAGGGGTAGAGACTGAGAAGGATTTTGGCAGGATTTCAGGAATGACACCAAAATTTAAAGCAACATAGGGAGTTATGAATGATAATATGACCCCTATGTCTAGAAATGCATAAAGATCAAGATGAAAAACTCATAACGTACCCGTGAATACATCTGATGAACTCTTCTGGTCCTAGCTTGAAGAAAGTGAGTATAAATGGTTGTGGCGTTATTCCCCACCTGCATTAGATGATGAACCCTACTAGGATGGGAGAGTTTCTAGAGCTATTGATGAAATAGCTAAGGCACGGTACCATCCCCCTATTTAACTGAAGGACAATCCCTGAGTCTATGTTTGCATTGTACACACTCGAAGCAAGCATCTGAACCAACCAATCACTCCCTTGGCTTGTTCCTACCACACATCTTACAAGTTAGGAAAGTGCGTCCTCCAGACATGCTCCCTTGAGTCTTAGAGCCTAGTGCTCTACCACTCTGATCACCCTTGGACTTGGATGGAACACTAGCTGATGATTGACCTGGGGATGATGACCTATGATGGGACTGTGAGCGATATCCATCACCTGACATCTGCTCAGAGAACTCAAAGATCCCTGTTCTAGCCCTCTTGGTATCCCTCACCCTCTCCTTCCACTTCTCTTCTTGTATTTGTTGGGCATGAATCATGAGTCGAGAAATGTCCATGTCACTGCTAAGAATAGTGGTCCTACACTCCTTGACCACCAAATTTGAGACTCCTTATACAAACTTGCTCATGCGAGCCCTCAGCCCAGCAACCATCTCTGTAGCATACCTAGACAACTGACTGAACTTCAAGCACACTTTTGATCCGTCATGTTATTCTAATATAGGTTGATGAACTTTGCTGTTGTTGCTTCCCTTATATCCCAAGGAAAGAATTTGTCCAAGAAAGCTGTCACGGAATCATCCCAATTGATAGGAATTGTGCTTGCCCTGCGCCCTTCCTTTTACTGCCAGAAATATATATGAGCTAACCCCTTAGTTGGATAGGAGGCCAAATCTTCAGTCTCCTCTACCGAACCCCCATAATCTGAGTAATCTTCTTGATCTCATCAATTAACTCCTGTGGATCCTTGTCCACCTTTGAACCATAAAATTCTGGCGGGTTCATCCTGGTGAAGTCTCGCCCACTAGCCGCTACGGCACTCCCATTTGGGTTCCCAGGTGCAACTGCCCACTGGTTGACTTATTCAGACACAACTTATGCCAACATCTAGAAAGCATCCCTAAGCTCATATGAGTTAGCTACTCGTTCAAAGGGCCTACTAGAGCTGGTGGTGTTGACCGATTTCCATTGCCATTTATATTTACATTCCTTTTTTCATTGGCTCTTGGAGGAGGTATTTTTTGAAAACACGTATAGTACGTGTTAGAGGAATAGAGAGGGTTAGACTTCACTTCATGATATAGAACATAAACAACAGAAGTTTCCTAAAACATTTTGTAGCCTCTTTCTCATAAATGTGGCACGCATCGTACCTATTAAAAAGACTCTACTTAACGTGACTTTCAAACACCCTAGGACATAGCTAAACCTAATGCTCTGATACCAAGCTTGTCTTGACCTGAGCTAGGCCCTGGACGTGACACGGGACCTATAACCACGAATGGCTCCAAGCTAACCCATGGTGCATGCATAACATAAACATAAGCATACACTAAATCGAAATAAGATGAGAGATATCATAATCGAAAGTCTATGATATAATACAACACATCAACTGAGACAACAAGTCAAACAACTGAATATCTATACATCAAGTCCAGAAGCCTCTACTCATAAGATGAGCTGAAGGGACAAAACCCCCTACTAGCTCTACCAAGTCTGAAAATTGAAATGATTGAAAGTAAACATAATCCAACTACCATCTTTGAATTATGAGGACTCACCAAAAGCTGATACTAGGGCTGGGACAAGAGCAAACCTAGCTGCGTGACTGAGACTGAACACATGAACATATATCATGGGACGATATAGCACAAAAGTATACTGTCAGTTCTTTGAATGTACAAAGTATGTGTGATAAGTAAAACATGAGAGTAAGGAAAACATACTAAAAGTCATGATCATGTGATAGTCATAAAACATGAGTTGTTCATCATAAACAGAAGTATCATGATCCAAATTTTTGAAAGTAAAATGGGACAAAAATACTATAAACATGATATCATAAATTCTGAACATGAACAACATGAAACATTAGGAATAGTGGGAGATTCTTTTAACCGACATACTCAATGTGAGCATACATGAAGCCCAACCTAAAATAATGATCGAGAGGGTGTACATATCTTGCCGAGGGTAAGAACCATAAAGGCGTGATATCACTCATGAGCCTAGTATCGTAAGGGAGACACTCTCAACTAGCAAGGAATCTTAGGCTAGGAGCAAGGGAGACACTCACAACTAGTGAGGACCCTTTATCCTACGGTGGAGTGTGGTACCAAGACCTGGGTTTGCTGAACCCCAAGCTACTCGATGTTAACTACTACTCCTAAAAGATACGTCGTGCTGATAATTATTCCTGCAATATGGGTTTTGCATCGACTAGTTTAAAAACAAGGTGAATACATAGATTTCATAACATGCGTGAACTAGTAATGAAAATAATGCTAAAAATACAACCATGATACATAAATATGATATTCGTGAGAGTCGTACATACTTGAGAAAAATCATGCAAACTTGAAACTACAAATCATGAGAGTTTTTCATAGAAATCTTGGAACTCAATTATGTTTTTGCTACTACTTCTCATACCCAGGTCTGACATTTTTAAAACATATATTATTAGTTTGTGAAAAGTCTAAATTAACCTTCTCATTTTACACAAATAAAATTTGTTATATATGCATGTTAAGTGAATTCACCCTTTTGAGGTTAGTTGAATGTAATGTATTTCCATCATTTGGGGTGTGGAATGGTAGGTGGAAGCGAATACAGGACAATCTCATGAGTATTTTAGTTTTTTGAACAATTTATTTTGACTACAACACCATACACGTTTAATGCCAAATATCTTATTATATATTCATACTAAGATCTTCATCAAACATTGCAAAAATAAAAAAGAATAAAAAATACATTGAAAATAATTTTAAGAGGATTAAATTAGTTTTTTCTTCTAGAAAATTAGTTTAAAAAAATAAAATATACAAATAAGGGGAAAATGGTGCATGGCTAAATAGGGCCAAACGAGGTAGGGCGGGTCTAAATCTAAATAGAATAGATAATCAAATTGGGCAGGGTAGGGTAGGGCAAAACCTTAATAGGGGAAGACTTAATTTTTCCCACCCGACCCTGCCCCATTTGCCATCCCTAGAGACTGTACATGAGCCCATGGCCTTCGTGTGGTGAGGCCAACTGAGGATGTCTTGGGCCCCACTCTATGAACCAAAGACAAGCCTTGGCCGATTGTTTTGTGATTCTTCCCAATGCACTGTTTTTGTGATGTTTTTCCCCCGTACCTGTAAACAATAAGAAACAAAACTTTAAAAGGGTGGGTTGCCTCCCACTTAGCACATTAGTTAAGGTTGTGGCATGACATTTTTTTGTATTTTGCATTGCTTTTCTTCTCTATTTTTCAAAATAAAAACTTTTAAGAAACAGATTACCTCCCGTCCAACACTTGATTTAACATCACGACACGATGAAACACCATATCAATAAATCATCATCCAACCTCCGTGAGGTCTTTTTTCTATCTATATCCTCGCCCATTAATGTTTTACTCTCTAGCCATTCACCATTAAATACGTTCCTTCATCTAACCTTCTCAATACCACAACTCCATGCAGAGTGGTCCTTACCATTTTTAATGGGTATGATTAATTAGACCTTAACATTCTAGGAGAAAGCTTCAGTCTAGTGTTTAATATCTAACCCTTCACAAAAGTATGTAAAAAGATATGCTTGTCATGTCGCCTCTTCATATTTTCTTTATACAACTTCACATTCTCAATGGCTTGTAACCTATATTCCTCAATCCCATGGAGTTGTTGCATCCTCTTATCATTAACTAACTCTAAGTTCAAGTTCAACTTCTTTATGGCCCAGAAGGCCTTGTGCTCCAATTACGTAGGCAGGTGGCATGCCTTACCATAAATTAGCTGGTAAGACAATGTGCCTATGGGGGTTTTGAAGGTAGTCCATTATGCCAATAAAGCATCACCGAGCTTGATACCGTAATATTTTAATTAGACATTCACCATTTTTTTTAAGATTTTCTTAATCTCCCTATTTGAAACCTCTATTTGACCACTTGTTTATTGGTGGTAAGCAGCTGATATCTTATGACATGCCCCATACATGGCCATCAAATTTCTCAATAAGTTGTTGCAGAAGTGGCTACCTCTATCTCTTATCAATACTCGCGGTGGGCTGAATCCCATGAAAATCTGCTTCTGCATGAACTTTACCACCACCTTTACATCATTAATATGAAGACTTGTGGCGTCTACCCACTTACACACATAGTCTATAGAAACCACGATATACTTGTTTTTTTTAAAAAGCAAAAATGGCCCCATGAAGTCAATTCCCTAGACATAACTTCTAGAATATTCTACAATTTCAACTCATACATTCTAGAAATTTTCCTCGTCCACTTGTACCTATCACAGTACTTAGCAAAGTATATGCATCGTTAAAAAGATAGGCCAATAGAAACCTGATTAAAATACCTTTGCATCCATCCTTTCACCACCTTGATTCCCCCTTCAGGAGAAGAGTGACAGCTCTCGAGTACCTACTTATCTCACTCTGAGGAATGCACCCTCTAATCACTTGATCTGTTCCTTGTTTCAAGAAGCATGGCTCATCCCAGATGTAGAACTGGGAATCATAGGTGAGCCTTTTCGTTCGCTAAAAGTGTGCGCAAGGAGGACATACACCACTAACCATGAGATTCACAATAAGGAAACTCCTCAATGTTGAGAGCAAAAAGTTGCTTATCGAAGGACTCTTTCTCTAATTTCTTCACCTTCAAGCACATGCTTTTTGTCTTGGGATACGTGGTCTGTAACCTAATTTTCACACCTTTTCATGTCTCTAATATATTGATACAATCTTGAAGTAACAAGGCCCAACGAATTAGTCTTCGATTTGTATTTTTTCGGTAAATAAGTATCTGAGTGCAATGGGATCTGTGTAGTGGCTTGGACACTTTTAAGAAGTCCTTGATGAATCTGCGATAGAAACCCGTGTGCCCCAAAAAGATCTGAATATCTTCGATAGATACAAGGTGTGACAATTTCTCAATAACATCTATCTTCGTTCTATCCACCTCTAGAACTTGCATGGACAACTTGGGTACCAACACTATACCTTTCTTTGCAAGAAAGTAATTCTTCTCCCAATTGAGCACCATGGTTGTCTCTTCACATCATATTAGAACTTTATCCAAGTTGGGCAGACATATTTCAAAAAAAATCCTGATGATTGAAAAATCATCCATGAATACATTGACAAAGTCCTCTACAATTTTTGAGAAGATGACCATCATACACCTCTAGAAAATAGCAAGTGCACTACATTACACGGAGGGCATGTATTTGAAAGAATATGTCCCATAAGAGTACATGAAGGTTGTCTTCTCCTAATCTTCTAGAGTAATGGAAATTTGATTATAGCCCAAGTACCTGTCTAAGAAACCATAGTTCTTCTATCCTGCTAGACTATGGGTAGTGGTCCTTTCGAGTGGCTGAGTTTAACTTCTAGTAATCCATGCAAATATGCCCATATGTGACCCTTATGTTCGGAATGAGCTCATCCTTCTCATTAGTGATCACTTGAGATACCCCAAAAAGTCTCTTAGATTAGACCCAAGACTTGCAGCAGAAAATAGTAGGAAAATAACACCTGAGCAAAACAACGAGCCATAGGATGGCTTGCCTTTCCAACCAGCGAACCATTGGTTTGATGTTGTTTCCAGTTCTAGAAAACTATCAAAATTGACCCTGAACTGATGAGGGGATTGTACGAACCGTTGTTTGATCATACTCGATCATCATTTCTAGTTGTTGAATTAGAGCTAGAGAGTGATTTGGAGATGAACTAGAACCCATGAGAAGGTATAACATGTTTTTGTATAAAAAAAGGGTCTATTTTTAGGGTCGTTGTATCTACCAGTAGATTTTCAAGATCGGCAAGCCTTATGGGGATTCACGAGCGGATCCTACAATTCGTACCTAGAATATATGAGTTGTAGTGATGGTTCGTAGTAGGGAAAAATTAGAGAAATGGTTAGGAAATGTTTGGTAACCACGAGCCATGGTATGACCCATGATAAGGTGGTACGAGCCATTGTTGGCATTTGTGGTAAGATATCTACAGAATGGCCAATGTTTCTTAGGAGGTACGGGCAGCATGTAACGAATGGTAGGATCAGGGTACAATATGTACCATCTATTTGTAAGATGAGAAACTGTAACCCTCATACTTTCGGGCTATGTTTGGAAATCGTTCTAAATATGTGGATTGACCCGAACATGATGAATTTATGTAAAAAAGTTGTTAAGGTCATTTATTAAGTATGAGAAGTTCATGGGATACAAATCAAGGTCATAAGGAAACTGTAGCACAAAGTTAAGCTGAGCCTTCTTACCTATTGAGTTTTCGTATACGTTCTGACAAGGGTCTACTTCAAATTACAATAGTTCCTATTTTATGAAGTGTGTTTGGGTTGTTCAGAATATCAAATAGAAGCCCTCAAAGTGTTCTTTCCAATGCATCTGACCTTGAATCAATCGGAGTTTGGAGTAAAAAGTTAGGAGCAGTTTATTAAAGCAGCATCAGACATTAGACGAACCTTAGTACGGGTCATCCTATCAAACAACAACCCGTCCCTTTGGTCGTTGTTTCCGCTAGTTCCAGGTCTTTTTCTGGAAGTTTGGGGGTATTTTGATAAACTCTTGTGCTTCTAACTCCTAAATGACATTGTTTTGTCTTCCTAAAGGTCATATTAAAGGGATTAATCTAGCCTAAATCCTAATCGTCTTCAAAAGATTGATAGTTGGATTTTTCTCAAGAACGGAGCTAGGGTTCTTCTTCAATCCCTTCCAAATATTCCTTGGGTCTTCAAGACAAGTCAAGGGAACATCAATACTGGTATGTAGGGTTGTGAGTGAGGGGTTTCTTCCACCCTCATGCCTTTTTCAAGTTGTATTCATGATTCTCACCTCTCATGCCCTTTTTTTGGAATTCTAGGGTTAAGCTTCTTGTGGATTAATTCTTTTATGTTCTTCCACTAAATCAGTTTCCTCGTGATTAATTTATGTTCCTATGATTATGATTGCATGTCCCTTATCATATCCCTCATGAATCAATGAATTCCAAGTTTACAGTATGATTTTAAGAACTTCTAGGGTTAGACCCAAATTGAATAGATTTCTATGATTCTCTCATGACATCAAGTATTATGATTCAAGTTATGCTTTATGATCACGATGCATGATTACTATAAGAATCTCTCATGAACACATGACTTTCAATTTATGTTGATTTTTTCCCTATTGTTCATGATTTATGAATTTCAAGTTTATGAGCTTACAAATTTCAAGTATGATGACTTTCTCAAGTATGCATAGCTTTACAATTATCATTCTTATGTTCATGGCTGACTCACGGACCTCTTTCACGGCTAGGTCACATATTTCAAGCATGTTCATGTATCTTATGATTTTAACTAGCCCATGTATTTCAAGTATGTTTCATGATTACTTTATAAGACATGTGCATGTTTTTGGGGATAGTATCTTGCACCAAGTTGGTTGGTGGTTCGGGGAACCCAGGACTCAGAACTACGTGCCAACATAGGTCTATACGCATGCTAACCCTACGGGATCTCTTTAGTGATAATGCCATGTCATTGTCCCTTGCCTGGCAAGCTTGGGGTGGCTCTGCCCACTTGAGCAAGGTAGTTGGGGCATCATGTAAACTCTATCATGATGTGTAAGTTATGATGAATCTTTCCATTGTTCCTCCTGTTTTAAGTTACTTATGTTAATATATTATGATATTATGTTTCATAGCATATTTAACCTATTGATCAGTTTATGAGTTTTCATATATGATTTCATGTATGGTACATTACATGATTTTCTATTTCTAGACCTTGGGTCATTATCTTCATCTTATGATGAATATTTCATGATTATGATTACTTCAGGAATATGATGTTTAACATGTTGTCCTTGCTCTCAAGCTCTTTCTTGATTTATGTTCATATTTTCATACTATCATTTTACTAGCATATTTTACTTACCTTAAAATACTGATTGCATACTTTATAGTGTATAATTTTATTATATAGATCAAGGCACTCAAACCTAGCCCGCAATTTGAAACGTTTCGGACTTAATCAGCTAGTAGGGGTGAGTCCTCATCTTTCAAGGACTAGAGTTATCTACTTCATTTTAGTTCTTTTACGTTGCTTTAGTGTTAGACTTTCGAGTTAGCTGGGGACTTGTCCTAGTAGCTCATCAGTTAGTAAAGGTTTTTAGGCATAGAGTTAGCATGTTCAGCTTAGTGACTTAGTGTTTACATTATAAGATTTTCTTGTTATTCGTAAGGGAATATCTTCAATTTCAGTTTACTCTTATAAGTTATATTGTGCTTGTAATATGCCATGCCATGGGTTAGCTTAGAGTCGTTCGTGGTTCTAGGTCCCGTGTCTCGATTCGGGGTCCCAACTCCGGTCATGACAAACTTGGTATCAGCATATTACGTTTAGAGTTTCTTAGGGTGTCTAGAAGCCACATTAAGTAGAGTCTTTTTCATGGGTGTAAAGTGGGCCACACCTATGAGGAAGAGGCTACAAGATGTTTTAGGAAGCATCCCTTCTTTCATACTCTAGTTCGTGCTATAGATTTTAGCTCTATAAAGACTTCCTCCTAACTCATGCATTCATGTGCTCCAAGGCATAACTCTTGTAAGAGGAATAATAGGTGCTCTCAAATTGTTTCTTCCTATAGGAGTTAAGAGAAGCTAAGACAAAAGAATTTGTGAACTTGAAGTAAGGAACCAGAAGAATGGAAGAGTACGATAAGATAAGTATGAATCCATCAGTGATAGCCTTAGAGGCGAATGGGAAGTCAAGAGATATTGATTTTATCCTAGCCTTAAGAAAGGGTTCAATCCTTATAATGATGACCTTTGAGCTAAGAGGGAGATTATAAGTTGAAGGACCATGTCATGTTTTGAGTTCTAAGTGTGACAGTCTAGGATCAGTAACTATTGGAGATCAATCCACACTTATTTAGGTGTTTTGTCATACTTCAGTTAATATGATACTCCACTCATGTCGTATGTGAAGATGTTATGACCATGTCTAAGTTCCAAGTACTCCTTATATGTATTCGTACTCAGATTTGTAGAATAAGAAGTAACTACTTCAGATGGTGATTCAAGTCTTCTTCCATGATTCAATAAATCTCAGCTTTATTTCATGGCCCTTGTTAGGTATGTAAACTCATGTCTCTAAGCATGCTCAGCTCTATGAACTCTGCCCTTAATATTTTCCTTAGCGGTTCATAAGATCATGTTGTATTAGGTATATGCCCAGCTTAGATTTCTTGAAAAATTCGAGCTCACAATTTCCTTACTCTAAGCCCTTCGAATGTTTCCCCATGATGGAAATGATTGTTACAACGTGTACGTTCAGGATAACTCCCTATTCCCGCCATAGGTGACAGGTATGTAGAAGTTCATGAAGTGCAGTTATTAGGCAAGCCTAGAAGATAGGAGACTTGTTGAATAACGTTAGCTGCAAGGAGCCATGGGATAATCATAAGTGATAGGCTTGAATGAGGTAGTGATCTACAGGTAGACCATAGTATTGTGTGAATAGTGACTTCTTGATTAGATCTCGAACTTGTGTGACTTTCTTGTTAAATGGAAAGTAATGTTCTTAGTGGGTACCTCTAGGTTTCCACAGTTGTGTTCGTGCTAGGCTTGAACGTGGTTGAGGTATGTCATTGGACTTAGACTTTATTATGGATAGGAGCTTAGAGAGAAGTATAGGCTAAGGAAGTGGAACATGAGAGACAGGGAAGTATACGATAGGGTATCAGTATTCCTGTTTGGAAGTGAAAATAGATAAATATGAGTTGCATCATAGGGTTGCCTCGGACACGCCAACTACATGATTCATTATGTGTAATAGTGGACCAGATAACCATGTCAGCATAAGGACTATGCTAGATTTTATATTTGGGAGTTAGTTCGGTTGCATGGAGTTCCTTTGTCCATCATCTTAGATAGGAGTACTTAGTACACCTCATAGTTTTCGAAGTCATTACGAAGGGGCCTTGACACTTAGGTGAAGCTTAGCACAACTTTTCACTTGTAGATAGATGGTTAGGCCGAGTGAACCATTCAGAATCTTGAGGACATGTTGGGAGAGTGTGTGATTGATTTTAAGGGTAGTCGGGATGATAAATTGCATCTCTTCGAGTTTACCTACAATAACAGTGATCACTCCAGCATTCAGATGGCTCAATTTCAGACTCTTTATGGACAGAGGTGTAGATCACCTATTGGTCGGTTCAAGGTAGGTGAGGCTACGTTCATAGGATCAGATTCAGTTCATGAGGTCATGGAGAAAGTTCAACTTATTAGGAAAGGCTGAAAATAGCTCAGAGTCGTTAGAAATCTTAGGCGGATGTTAGGAGGAGAGAGTTTGAGTTTGATATTAATGATTGAGTGTTTTTGAAGGTGTCTCCCATGAAGGGATTTATGACGTTCTGCATGAAAGGGAAGCTTAGTCCTTGATATATTGGTTCTTATAGGATTCTGAGTCGAGTTTGCAAAGTGGCTTATGAGTTGGAGCTACCAGCAAAGTTAGCTACTAGTAAAGCTACTAGTTGGAGCCACCGACAAGGTTTTGTCCTTTCCTAAGAATGCATATGATGTTGGGCATATTCTTATGCCCCTTCCATGTTTTTACCCATATTTTGCCTTGTTTTGAGTTCATAATCCTTATAAAATGTATAAATTCATGTTTTCGTGTGTCTTGTGAGCCAATAAATGTTTCTAGATATTTTGAGAAGGAAACCAAGGTAAAAGGACCCAAAAATTACTCAAGGTGTGAAGAAGAAGAGTTTACAAAAGTTTGCCTAGGGCTATGGCTAGTGTGGCGCACCCCAAAACGTGTGTTTAAGAGAAAATGCACCAAAGTTGGTGTTATGGATGGTGTGGGGTGCCAGGTACCTTAGCTTCGAAGATGAAAATTTGACTAACACCTTGGTGAGATGCATGGCGTGGAGCCCAGAAGCATTCCAAACTTAGGAAATTTTCCTAATATTCTGGGCCTATAATGAGAGTGGGGCGCCAGAGGTGTTAGAAGTGCACAAATTTGGCTAACTCCTTCGTGCTATGGCAAGAGTTGGCCGCCATTCTTCAGAGGAAACTTGAGTAATTCCATGGTGTTGTTCATGGGGCGGTGTATATGACCCTCCTGGACAGGGTTTTGCTGATTTTTAAGCCAAATACTTGACGACAAAAGCTTCATTTGAAGGCTCACCTATATATAATATCTAGGGCATTTTTAGAGAGAATTCATTATATCGTTCATCATTTTGAAATTTGTAAATGAAGCTTTTAGAGTAGAGATAAGTTCAAATTAGGTTTCTTCTTTTCTTGCTTTTTTTACTAAGAATGATGATGTTAGCTTTGTTTTTTCACTTGTCTGTGAGTGGCTGAACACCCATTTTAAGTTTTTGGCAATAGTTGATGGTTGATGTTTGAAAGACTGTTGATTGTTATTTTTGATTCTGTCATAAAGGTTATTTATATTTACTTGTTTTCATTGCTTATTTTCTAGCCTAATAAACTTGTGAGTAAATCTGTTTCCTTTTGGTTGAACTTGGAAAAGAGAACCAAAAGGGTTAAAAGTAAATATAAAATAGAAATTTGAAGATCCTTTGACCCATTAGTTGGAGGTTTTAAGTTGTTGTTGAGGATAGGGATATAGCCTTAACCCTGCTTAGTTGAAATACAAGTAGGCATAACTGCCATTTCATGTTTATCCTGCGACCATAGGGATATAGGCATAAGAATTCATCAGATAGTTCTTAGATGCTCGGGAGAGTCGCAAGAAATGGGATAGTAACTGCAACTAGCAACCTTATGAGGAATCAATCTTGCGTCATCATATCTTGAGCACTTAACCTAAAACGACAATACGAATTCTCTAGATTTTCATCATCATTTGAAGTTCAAACAAGTCTGCAATAATATTCATTTTAGTAAATTTTAAATTTCATGTTTTTACTAGTTTAGTTCTCCAAATCATTCTCCATTTCAACCTTACATTGATCGTTTGTAGGTTAGGATTTTTATTTTGCTATTCTGTATTTTACGTTTTTATTTGATTGCTTGTGAAGTTACAAGTGCTTTGTGCTTAGTGTATGCCAAATATGAGTAGCAAAGAATTACTTTTGGATTCTCTTGATCCTTAAATGGAGAGAACCTTTCGAAGGTTAATCATGGAGAATTACAAGTAGGCACAGGGCAACAATCAGGAGAGGGTTCCAGTGTTGAATATTTCTAGGCTAAACATGGAGATGCTTCTAAAGCGTCGTTATGACGACAATCACTGGGACCTTTGAGTTCAAGGAAGGGACCATGCGCTTGGTCCCAAACACTTGCAAATATTAGGTCAAGCCGCACGAGGATCCTCATAGGCATCTAATGATATTCGTTGAGCTGAGTGAGAACCTTCACTATCAGAACGTGTCAGATTAGTATACAAAGCTCACACTGTTTCCATTCTAATTGATTGGTGAGGCCAAAGTAGTTTCCATCACCACTTGGGAGGTTCTTTCAAAAAAAATCATCAACAAGTTTTTCTCTTCAAGATAGAAGGAGGAGTTTAGAGGGAAAATCTTTACTTTTGTTTAGAGTGATGGTGAGACCTTTACTCAAGCATGGGAGGGCTACTTGAGAGATTGCCCACACCACATGCAGTCAAAGGAGATTATCGGGAACAATTTTATAGAAGTGCTGAAGCCAGAGTCCAAAATCTTTCATGACGCTATTGCATAGGGAAAAATTTCATCCAAGAGCTATGATAAAATTTAATCTCTTTTGAACCTTGTGTTAGCAGTGATTCAAGACTCTCAGGACTCAGGTAGAGGATTCACTGCAACCAAGGTGCTTGGAAAGCTCAAAGTAGATGGTGTGGTGGAAACCAGAGCAGATATAAGTCAGATGGTGAATGTGATTAGCCAACTTGTAACCACTCCAGCAGGAAATCAGGTATAGCATGTCCATCAGGTCTAGATTCCACCGCCATCGTGTGAGGTGTGTAGAGAAAGCCATGCTTACTCAGGTTGTCCACTTAACCCCGAATCTATATTTTTTATGGGACAATAAGGTTGTAGTGGAGGTTTTGCAGGTCATAGCTATAACTAGTGGTATAGGAATGCAGCCAATCCCTCATGGGGAGGGAATTGGAATTTCCAAAGGCTCCAGAACAATCAACAAAGGTCTCAGGGTCAGCAGCCTGGCAGTTCACTTGTAGAGACTATGAAGTAGTAGATGGTGCAGCAGACCGAGGTGGTGAATGAGATGCAGAAGTCTATCCATGAGCTTGTGAGACAAACGGGGCAATTGGCCCTGCAAAAGACTAATAGACAACAAAGGGCACTTTCGAGTAACACCGAGAAGAACCCCAAGGAAAATGTGAGTGCATTCTCCATGCGCAGTGGTAAATACATGGATAAGGTGATCCCCAAAGATAAGAAAAATGATATGGAGCATGTTGCGATATAAAAATTTGAGGTTAATGATTCAAGCTACTCAAAGCCAAAGTTGGTAGAAACTAGGCCACCCCCTTTAATTCCTCAAAGATTTAAGAAGTAGAAGGAGGACTTAGCCTGCTAGAAATATATTGATGTGTCAAAGCAGGTACATTTTAACTTAACTGTTGGTGGAGCTTTCACAGGAAGTTCCGAAGTATGCCAAGTATTTAAAGAACATTGCAGCAAATAAGAGGAGGTTGGAAGAGTTTGCAATTGTGGCTCTCACAGAAGAGTGCAGTTCTTGGGTGAAAACAAAATTCCTAAAAAGCTGAAGAACCTTGGGAGCTTCACCCTTCTAGTGGTGATTGGAAACACGGAAGTAGGTACTGCATTGAGTAACTTGGGTGCAAGCATTAATTTGATGCTTGCATCCTTGTTCAGAACCTTGGGGTTAGGTGAACAACGTCCGACCATAGTGACTCTGCAGCTTGCCGACAGGTCTCTTCTTATCCTGATGGAATCAACGTATTGATCAATCTTGCACCTTTCATCTTACCAGTGGAATTGATAATCTTAGATTATAAAGAAGATGCAGCAGTTCCCTCATTATGGGGAGAGGATTCTTTGGTACCGCAGATGCAGTCATAAAGGTGAAGTTGGGTAAGATGTCAATGACCGTGGATGGTCAGGAGGCAGTCTTCATTGTGTTTAAAGTGGAAAAATAGACACTTCATTATGAGAACTTCATAGTAAAGCTAGCGATAGAGCTTGGAAGATTTGAACAGGTAGTTGAGCAGCTTATTTTTGATGAGAATTTAGCAACTGCAACCGGTGATCCGAACTATCTCACCCGATTGAAGGAATGAGATTGACTTTCGTCGTACTATGATGTTAAATCATGCATCGTATGTGAATCAACCCGTGAATTTCATTCCACGACTATAACTTAAGCGCTTGGTGGGAGGCAATCATCTTTCTAACATTAATTTTTATTTTACAGAGATAAACAAGGCTTTAGAGGCAAAAAGAGCGAGAAAAATGAGCTGAAAAAGATTAAGGGTGGGGTGAGATACCTGGCGTGGAGCGTTAGGTGTTAGTTCTAGAAAATAATTTTTTTTCAGGTTGGTGCTATGCATGCCAGCCCCTATCCACGAATAATTTTTTGTAAGTGTGTGGCAAGATTATTGGCGCACCACACCAGGATGTTGTTGTCCGAAAATTTTTTGGTCCAACGGGTCAAAGTTGACCCAAGAACCTTAAAATTACAAAAAAAAATCATGTCCCACACCTTTATTTTAAATCCCCATTCATCCCCCCTTACTAGAAGTAAAAACAAAAAGCAAAATAAAATTCTCTCTCTCCTCTAGAAGGCCATAACTCCCCTCTCCCTTGTCCCCCATTATTGTCTTTCCAAGAAGTTTGGTGAAGTTTTTCTATCAAATTCAAGTAAGTAATTCTCTTCTTTCTTGGTTATGTAGTATGAAAAGAATGCCTCCATACCCTTCTTCCCCATGTTAAAGACCCAAAATCACCATTGTTTGTGAAAACCTTAAATTTCATAATGTGGGTTTTATGAGCTTTAATTTCTTAAATTCTTCCATGATAATGTGTTATCAATGTTGGGTTGCTTATTTTTTGTTGCATATAGTAAATTGAAGTTGTGGGGATGAAAGGGTTTGATAAATTTAAATTTCATGATTTTGGTGGGTAGGACATTAATTGTAGATATATAAAGTACTTTATTCTTTAAGTCTTTAATGTGATGAATCTTGAGTTGTTAAGAAATTTGTGTTAATTTATTGTGGATTGTTGTAAATTTCCTTGTTGGTTAATGAATGAATTGAATGAAGCTACTTCCATATATGGCCACTTAAATGATGAATTAATGGAGGGAAGATGAAGGGAATGGTCAAAGTGAGGCATTTTAAAAGAGGAAAGATGTGAGAAATTCATGAACTTGGTTGTAATAGGAAGTTAGTGAATATTTTGGAGGTTGATATTTCAATGATAATTGGGGAAGTATTGAGTATGCTATTTGACATATTCTCATAAGTATGCTAGCAAATTAAGTGTGGGGTCACTTTTCACCCATTACACATAATTAGCTAGTTGTTTTGTTCACAAACTAATCTTGTGAAGTTCGTGATTTTTGTTTGACAGGTGTCATGGCATCAACACTAACAAAGGAAAGGAGATAGTGGCAGCTACCAAGGGTTTCAAGAAGCTTCAAAAAGGAACAAAAGAGTTGAGTTCATCGGCTAAGGGACTCCATGCTAGGAGGTTTGGAGAGAGAGAAGTGGAGCCTCATGGGCTATCATTGTTCAAAACATAAAAGGAGGCCAAATATTCTCCTGAGAATTAGATTGATGAAAGTCGCCTCACACTTGAGTTTCCCTCAATATGGGATAAGGTATTTGAGATGGGATTAGGCTATATCTTTGCTGAGTCGAAGGAGTGCAACGTCAATTTGGTGAAGGAATTTAATATAAATTGGGATACCTCTTCTTGGGATAGCAATGAGGTCAAAATATGAGGACAAGTGGTGCATTTCACTATTAAAACATTAAATGCCTCCCTCGGCACAAGAGCAATAGACCCATTTGAGTACTTTATTCTATTAGAAAAGCCTCCATATCACGACATCCTCCATACTCTCTATGGTGAGAATTCAGCCACATGTTGGGCAAGGGGTCATCAGGGAATTCATTGGATAATTTTATTTTCCTATGTGAATAAGGAGGTGAAAGTGTGGGTAAATGTTATTTGTGCCACACTTCTCCCTGGGACACACATTAATGATGTCACTAGAGAGTGGATCTTGTTGGTGTACATTCTAATGAAAGGGATACACTCAAGTTTTGTGCAGTATTGAGAAGCAATATGAGGAGAGGAAGGGACAACTGCAGGTCTAAATACTGTCATGGTAGTTTCTTGACTCAATATTTGAGAGGCAAAGGCATTGAAAAAGAGGAGGCATATCTTCATTTACCTAGAGTAGGCCCCTAGCAAGCAAGATGATGGATGTCACAAAGGTTAAGGAGCTCATCACTTCCACAGCTCCATCTCTCATTATTCCTGATCGTCAGGACTGAGATGATAGTTCGAGAGGCCATATATTCGGCATGATTTAGTTGGAGCTGACGATCGGAGGCCTACCAGCCACAGATGATGTGATGGAAACTTTAGAGGATAGATACCCACTTATGGAGAGTGCTATGTAGATGTATAGAGTGGGACCTACCTTTGAGGAGCCGTTGGACGATGATGAGGCCACAATGCTCACTGATGAAGTTGATGATCTAGACAATGATTATGTTGCCACGAGAGCCAAGCATATTGATCGGGAGGATGATGATCAGGATAACGATGATCAGGAGTACAACCTTGATGATGATGCAAAGCGGCCTAGGAAGTTCCTCTTTTCTACCTATTTGATATATTATGTGTGCACTAAGGACAGTGCACCATTTAAGTGTGGGGTGGAGGAAAGATTTCTGTTTTCTCTTTGTTTGCTATATTTACAGTAGGTCGTAGCATAGTGTCTTTCCCTCTGGAAGTAGCTTTATGATGCTTAGATAATATTGATGATGATGACTGATGACTTGTATGCCTTGTGATATTGGATAATCTATTCGTCTTTGGTAGTTTTGATTTGTTTAGTTAATTTTAGAGTTTAAATTTTCAAAGTTAAGGGTGAGTACGCCATCAAGTTTTTTTTGAAGATGGGATATCTCGCCCAAACTTTGGTTTTTCTTATAGCCTCGGTTCTTTCTTAAGGGATGACCTTTGAACAGGGTAATTTTTCATTTTTTGGAGTCATTGCCATCATAGAGCAATTACCCTTCCCTATGATAGATGGATGAAGAACATCTTAAGGAAATTTAGTCACGTTATTTTATTTTATTTTGTGTTAGAGTCAGACATATGTCACTTCTGTGATCTTTGACATTCCACTTAGATGCTAAGCTTGAGGCAATAAAGTGGTTATCTTAAGTGAAAATTCCATGAAAGACACACATAGTTATTTAGCTTGACTCAATACACTTGCAGAGCTTAATAATAAAAATGGCATTCAATATGATTGTATGAATGTGTAGTTATGGAAAATCGACTAGAGCCTTAATGCCATGTGATTTGAGATCAATTGTTTTTTCTGTAAATATTGTAGAATCTAGAATATGCCTTATTGTATGTTGAATAGCTAGTTGTGTAAATATTTAAGAGATGATTAAGGAATTTATTTGAAAAAGCTATGTTTTCCATGTATGTTTTACCTTTCTGAACATTCTCCCTAGTCAATCCCCTCGAGCTTTAAGCTTTATTCTTTTCTTAGCCACAAAAGTAGCTTATTCCTTTTTGTTATAGGACCTCTAGAATTGTCGATCAAAAGTAGTCTTAGGCAGTTTTAATTGAAAGTGAAGGTCCACCGAAGCTTGAATAATAAGGGAAAGGAAACAATAAAAATGGTGTGGAAAGTAAGAAGAAAAAATAGGAAGAAGGGGTGCCCATAAAATGTGTTGGTCACATACTGCTAGGAAAATGAATGAAAGAGTTTTAAGAGTGAAACTTCTTAGTAATTCTATAAGAAAAGGCTAGCAATCAAGTAGTGAAAAAAAGGGCATGAAAAGAAAAGAGAAAAAAGGGTAAGTGAAAAGTGAAAAGTGAAGGGTGAATTGTGAGGAAAGAGAGGTGAACCTGAAAGATAAAATAATGTCTTAAAAGTGTTTAGGATTGGTAGTAACTATAAAAGAAAAATCATTCCTACCCGTCCCTTAACCGACATTACAACCAAAAAAAATTTGTATGATCTTAATCTCTTGAAATAGCTACGTAGTCTAAGTGTACATAAAGCGCAAGCTATGGTATATTGCATATGTATGATACATCTTTTGTGAGTGCAAGTTCCCCTTACATATTATGTTTCATGATTTGCATTGACAACTTGAGGGAGAAACATCACTAAAAGTGAGGGGCATAAGATTCTAAGTCAGTGTACTATATGTTTCATGTGTTGCAGTTAATCATGTTTACCCGATTTTGAAGAAATGAGTCAGTTATAGAAGTTGTGTCATCTTAAAAGTGATAACTTTGCATGTGCTTAATGTGAATTGCTAGAAATTGATGAACCACTTAATTGTATGCTGCTAGTTGTTTGAGTGTGAATGGATAGAGGTGATAAGTGATGAGAAAATATGAATTTGTGCATGGAGTTGAGGATTGTTCGAGGACGAACAATGATATAAGTGTGGGATGGTGATGTTGGGCATATTCTTATGCCCATTTTCCATGTTTTTACCCATATTTTGCCTTATTTTGAGTTCATAATCCTTATGAAATGTATGAATTCATGTTTTTATGTGACTTGTGAGCTAATGAATATCTCTATATGTTTTGAGTAGAAAACCAAGGAAAAAGACCCAAAAATTTCTCAATGGGTAAAGAAGAAGAGTTTGCGAAAGTCATCCTAGGGCTATGGCTAACGTGGCTCACCCAACACTTGTGTTTCACAGAAAATGCATTAAAGTTGGTGCTATGGATAGTGTGGGGCACCAGGTACCTTAGCTTCGGAGATGAGAATTTGACTAACACCTTGGAGATGGATGGCGTGAAGCCCTAGAAGCATTCCAGACTTAGGAAATTTTCCTAACATTCTGGGGATATTGTGAGAATGGGGCACCAGAAGGGTCTTGAAGCTCACAAATTTGACTAACACGCTAGTGTTATAGTGAGAGTGGGGTGCCAGAGGTGTTATAAGTGCAGAAATTTGGCTAACTCCATGGTTCTATGGTGAAAGTGGAGTGCCCTGAGCCATTCTTTAGAGGAAATTTGACTAACTCCTTGGTGCTATGAATGGGGCAGTGCACCAGACCCTCCTAGATGGGATTTTGCTGATTTTTAAGCCAAATACTTGAGGGAAAAAACTTCACTTGAAGGCTCACCTATATATATAACATCTTGGGCATTTTTTAGGGAGAATTCATTATATCGTTCATCATTTTTAAGGTTGTAAATGTAGCTTTTGGAGGAGAGACAACCTACTTAGGTTTCTTCTTTTCTTTCTTGTTTTACTGAGAATGATGATATTAACTTTGTTTTTCCACTTGTCTATGAGTGGCTAAATACTCATTCTAGAGTTTTGGCCATAGTTGATGGTTGCAGTTCGAAATATTATTGATTGTTAGTTTTAGTTCTTTCATAAAGGTGGTTTATATTTTCTTAGCCTGATCAACTTGTGAGTAAATCTGTTTGCTTTCGGTTGAACTTGGGAAAGGGAATCGAAAGGGTTAAAAGTAAATATAAAGTAGAAATTGAAAGATTCTTTGGTCCATTAGTTGAAGGCTAGAAGTTGTTACCGAGGATACAGACATACCCTTCAACCCTATTTAGTTGAAATACAAGTAGGCTAACCGTCATTTTATGTTTCTCCTACAACCATAGGGATATAGGTTTTATAGTTCATAAGATAGTTCTTAAATGCTCGGGAGAGTGGTAAGAAATGGGATAATAACTTCCAAATAGAAACCTTAGGAGGAATCAATCTAGCGTAATCACGTCTTGAAAGTTTATCTTGATACGAGAGTGCCAATTCTCTGGATTTTCATCATCATTTGACGTACAAACAAGTCCGCAACAATCTTAGTTTTAGTTAATTTTACATTTCATGTTTTTAGTAATATAATTCTCCAAGCCATTCTCCATTTGATCTGTTTTGTTGGAATAGCAAAATAAAGTAATAACCTTATAAAGATTGATCTAATAAGTCTCCGAAGGATCGATAATCGAGACTTCCATTCCTATATTACTTGACAATCACATGTGTCTGCATGCACTTGGGTGATATCAACATATTTAAGATGCGAGTGCAACTTCTTTAGCTCTAACTTTGGTGGTTACTTAATAGATGGCTTGGGTGGTGGTCCAAGTTGTCTCTCAAGAGGCTCAAATTCCCTCTTTCTAATGAAAATTCCTGCAAAGTCTAGTATCTTTACCATCTCCTGAGCATCTTTATCTCCCTAAATATCTTCACACACAAGAGCTCTCTTTAATGGGTCTCGTGATGAAATCATTGACAATTCCAAGTCAAGATCTACCACCGTTATTGTTGAAAATTCCTTATATATGGTTGGTAGCTTCAGAGCTTTGTACACATCATATGCTTCAACATTGATATGCGCCCTTATTGTTAGCTGTCTAAATACCACATCTATAAGTGTCCTTCCTATATTAATGAATGGATGTTCAAAAATAAATTGGACTTCCAGATCTAGTTCAAAATCAAGGATCATAAAATTCACTAAGAATAAAAAAATCCATCTTGCACCAACACATCCTTAATGATGACTTCTAGTCTAGCTAAAGACCTATCTGCCAGCTATAACACAATACTAGTGGGTCAGGGACTGCCTAACCCTATCTTCTTAAAAAATGATGAGGGCATCAGATTGATGTTGGCTCCCAAGTCATAAAGTGCTCTGTTTATGATTGTTTGCCCAATGGAAATTTCAATGGTGATACTTCCAGGGTATTTTAACTACATTAGTAGCCTATTTTGGATCCGGGGTGAGCTCTATTTAGTCAGTACACAGGTCCACACTTAGCGAGCCTCCTCTTTTTTTACGATGATATACTTGATGTAATTTGCATATTGGAGATTACCCTGCAACATATCAATAACATAATGTTAATTTTTACTTGCTTAAGTAGATCAAAGAACTTCATGAAGAGTTCCGCCTCTTTGTGCTTGTTCAACCTCTGTGGGAATGGAGGAAAAGTCGGGCAACAACTTGTGTAGACTACTTGACTATCCTTTATTCAGCAACAATTGATTAGGAAAGCTTGATTTTATGCTAGATCTCTCTAGAATTCTCTTAGTATGCATGGATGAGAGTGATCTATACAATAGGGACTGTTCGCAGCTTTTGCAACAACACGTAAGTGCACATGGTCGAACAAGTAGTAAAATGGCTTAAGTAAGCCAAGTATCAATCCCACAGGGACTGAACTAAAGTAATAATCAACTTAAGTGTTAATGAACTATTTCTTTAAAAATGCAGACAATAATTCAAATAAGATTTTGAGAGTTTAAGTTCCTAATTTATACGAATCTAAGACAAAATTATAAAGTGAGTCTGAACTATAGTAATGAGCATGCTGAGGTT
>JACEIK010012162.1:14086-24910 GCA_018107945.1 Datura stramonium | reverse complement strand
ACAACAATTCAAATGATTTCATCAATTATTTTGAATAACTTTTTGCTCAACCTCAACAACTATTTTACTTTGTCAAACAAGTGTTGAAGTTGTTGCAATGTCTTCCTCACTTGTTGGAAAAAATCTAAATAAAAATATTTGTATATTTTTAGGTTGTTTTAACGATTAAAACAACTTTATCAGTTGTTTGAAATAATTTGTTACGATAACCTCATTAACTGTTTCATTCGATTAAACAAGTGTTGCAGCAACTTCAATACTTGTTTGATAAAATCAAATAGTTGTTGATATTGTTACAATAATTGCTTGCAAATACGCTTAGATTTACACCTTAATATGATGTAAATCAATTGTAAGTAAATATAGTAACCCAACGAGGTTAGGGTCAAATTTCATAGGAAATGAGCAAGAAAAGGTTACTAGAATGAGTAAATATATGATTTATTTTCTTAAGATGCTATTCCGGTGATATTAAAATAATTGATATTTAAAACTAAATTATAACCTATAATGCGAGGATTTATAATCAATTAGAGAAATTACAAATGTTTGAGTTCTCATTTGGGGTTGCTCCATCAATATTTCTCAATCAAGACATCGATAGAGACTTCCTATTCATATGCAGATAATCCCTAGACAATCACCTAATGTTTTTCAACAGTTAAGCAATGCTTCTGTTGATCAATTCTTCTAAATAAATCAGAATTCAAAAAATTGATTATAATCTGCCAAGTAAATTCRACTTATTCCTAATTTAATATATTAAACAAGAGTTAACTCCTTGGGTCCTTATTGATTAATCCTACCAAGCCCTAATCAACTCTTTCAAGTTTAATTACGACAAATTTGCATGAACTGATATTTGAAACCACTGATTCTAACTTGAAAAAAAATAAAAATTAATCAAATATATTTAACCCACTATCGATGATTAAGATGAAATCTCTTGGTTTTGCAACCCTATTGGATTCAGAACCTTAGTAGAAGAATTAGCTGCTCATAATTCAAGATAAAAACTAAAATCTTGAATTAAACATGAAATACTTACAATAATCTTGAAGAATTGTTGATCCAAAATCCTAATAATTGACCTTCAAAAATAGCTCCAAATTTGTGGGTTCTTCTCACAAGACTGATTCTAAGAAATAATATTCAACAACCTATTCAAAAAGAACTACAAAAATAATTTATGTTAAGCCAAAAATTTAAATTTTAATTTTTCTCAGACTGCTCTAGGTACAACTTACAAACCGTCTAATCAAATTACGGTCCATAGATTTCAATCGCAGATGGCTTCCTCTTATCACTATCGGCAACCTTAAGTGATTTGCAGACCATAAAATCAATATATGGTCTGCAAAATTTTCTCAGTAGATTGCATCTGGCCTCTAATAGCCTCCATTGTAAATCACTTTATGGTTCGTACATCAGATCTGCGGAACTGCCTTTCATCTGTTAAAACTCCAATATGTGGATTCTCTAATTCTGACTTGTGGTACCCATTTACGGTCCATAGATTGATTCTACTACCAGTAACTAGCACCATATGTTTTTCACACTTAGCCAATTTTTCAGGTTGCTTACACATCATCTGAATCTCAATCATAGTTCAACAGACAGACTATATAATGAATCTGTGATCTGCCTCCTGGTTTTATAACTTTATTTATTTCATATGAATTTCTAAATCTTAGAAAAACAACATTAGTATTAACTTATAATAGTACTTAAAAATATGCAAAAACCTACGAAAAGAAGTACAAATGTGTCATAAAATCCTGATATATCAACATCCCCAACCTAAAGTTTTCGCTTGTTCTCAAGTAACTAAAATAAGAAAATCTACTCTAAGATAATGTTTCATCTCACAAAGTGCAATGTGTATGATGGTTTTGACAAATGACTATCAACATTCATTTGTTAATTTTTTTCCACCCCCTTATCATATGGAAATATAATTCTCACAACTATCAATATTGACCATGCACTCTCTATTCTTGATATTATTTCAAATTAAACCACTAACTTATGCAAGACACCTAGATTGGAAAGCAATCATACCTAGTCATTATAATCCACATGCCCTCACGTAAGACCAATGAAGTTTTCCATTTTGATAGTAAACTCACATATAGAATGAGGACAATTTGATCAAAAGAGAAGAGAAAGACACTCAACTCTCATAAAGATATTCACAAGTCATGCTGCAACTACTTTAGACTTGCCTTTATTTTCAAGTGCCTCTATTTTTGAAAAATCAGGTTGAATTGAGATAATATAAGGGCTTTTCTAAGCTTTTAATGTTGGCTTGGGGCAGGTAGGATAAATATGAGAATTAGTGACTTTTTACCCTCATTGAACACTACCTTTCAACTCCTGTTACCTTTTTTTTTATCCCCTTCTTTTTCTCCCTTCCACTTCTTCTCATATTTCAGAACCCAAAACAACTCATGATGAGCTATTTCTTCACTTCTTTTTTGCTTTTTTCTTGTTCTTTCATATTTTTCATTTTATATTCTTTTCTAGCTCTTCATTACTTTCTTGCTTATTGTGCTTTGGAAAGTCGCTTGGATACTCATTTATATTTTTTATTTTCTTTCTTCCTTTACTCCCAATTTAAGGATTTTTTTGCAACTCATATTATCCTAGTGTCAAGAAGGATGGATTAAAAAGAAATCAATTTATAATTGATTTCGATTTCATTACGGTTGAGTAAGAAAGAGGTTCATAGGCTCAAATAGAGACACTAGGGATATATTCATCATTTGGTGGGATTGTTTAGGCTAACAGGCCTTTTGAATTTGTCACGTCCCAAGTCTAGACCTTGCGCGTCGATCGATACTTAGACCACTTTTGTGATCCAAGCATGTCCTTGTCCCAGTTTACTGTCAGTTTAAATCTCATTAAACAATGCATAAGTTGAAACATAGTGAGCTCAACATAATAAAAGAGAATTTATTCTATAATTGAAATAAGTGTTAGAGAATAACATTATTGACTCAATATCTAATAACTCTATCTATGAAGCCTCTAATAACTGAAGATAGGTGCCGGGACAAAGCTCTCGCAGCTACCTCAAGCTCTATAAAGTAAAATAACTCAAATAACTGGGACTCTCCAAAAGTAGGGGGCCTCATCAAAAGTTGAATGATAGTGAAGTCCTCATGCGATGCCTGCTTCTGGTCCTGTCTACCTGAGTCTACATAATACATAAGATGTAGAGCCAAATGGCATTAGTACGTGTAATATATGATATGTAAAATAGCTGAATAAAGCAAGGTTAGCAAGAATATCTCAAGTGATGGACAAAACCCGTAATAATAAAATTAACATGAAACAATAAACTGAAACTGTACTTGAATCTCTAAATGATGCGTAGGACAAAATATGATATTATGATCAATGTGTAAAATAGTTTATGCAATAAAACTCGTGCATCATAATAATCTTTGTTAATACATATGTAAGTAATGTATATCTTTTGTAACACCCCAAAAGACCCTAAGATCAGGCCCGAGGGTTGAATCAGAGAAAATAGAAAAATCTACACCAGAGTCACAAAATGACTCAAGGAACGGATCGTTGTTGGAAACAACGACCCGTTGTGTGATTCGTTGTAAGCCTTCAGTCAAGCCTTATCAGAAACAACGAGTCTAGCAATGTCTTACTAGTTCATTCAATTGGTCGTCCGATGGTGTCATTAAGAGGTGTTCAGAAAAAGGGGTTAAGTTGGTTTAGAGACAACGGACGAATACCATGAACCATTGGGGTGAGTAACGATCCGTGGTATACATCCATTGGAAGGAGTTAGAAATTTATACAAATGAAGTGGTGGTGACAACGAGAGGAGTGAGGAGTTGTTGTTTCATATAAAGGACTTGTCCTGTCTAGTCATTGGTCAGAAACTCATAGGAGTACCAGAAGTGCTACAGGAAACGACGGATGGATCCAAAGAGTTATGAAGTCCTACAATGACTCATTGGATGGGTCGTTATAGCTAGCAGTTAAGAATTTAATGCAATTTTTCAGGGGTATTTTATAAATTCTTAAGCTCCTAACTTCCTAATGACGTCTTTTTAAGCTTCCTTAAGAGTGTTTTAAGAGGGTTTAACCTAGCCTAAGTCATTATGCTCTCATTCATGCTTTGAATTGAAATCCTCTTCCAAGACCGACTTAGATATCATGTTACCCAGGTATGTAGGGCCATGAATGGGGGATTTCTTCTACCCTCATGCCCAATTTCTTCTCTAATTCATGAATTCAAGTCTCCAATTAAGTGTATTAAAATTCTAGGTTTTAATCCAATTCTATAAAATTATCTATGCTATATCTATGGGTCCAATTCCCTCATGTTCTAATTAATGATTTAAGACTATTGGGGCTGATTTTACCTTCAATTTGATTTTAATTCATGAATTTCAAGTTATTAGAAATTATTCCCTATTATGCATGTTTTATGAAATTCAAGCCTACGATCCTATGATTTCGAGAATGATGAGTTTTCTAGTATGCATGAATGTTTATGAACTCTCAACTTATGATTCCATGATTTTGAATTATGAAGTCTACTTCAAGTATGTATGATTTCATGACATGGGAAAACCTATGAAAAGTTAAGTATGCTTATCATGAATTTAGTCAAGGTTTTCAAGACGAATTTATAAAATGTTTTGGAGTTAAGACTCCCAATATTCAGATTTAAGCTATGTTTTGAGAATATGACTATATGAACAATATGCATGTTTTGGGAGTAGTGCCTAGCATCGAGTAGGCCAGGGATTCCGAGGATCTCGATCTTTGAACTATGAGCCAACATAGGATATATATTTTGTTAGGACCTCTCAAGAGAGTGCTTCCCCCGCCTGAGAGCACACCCGTGATATCACACCTTGTTCGTGCTTTGCCCTAGAAAGGATTAGGATAGCTCTCTGATGAGTTAGTAATTTACCAACTCATTAGACTCTAAAGCTTGAGTTTTTGTCTAATTCTCGAGTTGATTATTTGAATTTTATTCCCTTTTTGCTTTTATTGTGTGCAGATGCCTAAGTTTGAAGAAAAGAGCTAAAATAGGGTAAAAAAGAGGAAATAAGCAGAAGCGGCGAAACACAGGCGCCGGTTAAAAGATGAAGGTCACTACCTCATAGGAGGAATGCTGCCGGCAGTTCACGAGTCACCTATGGCGAGACGCCAGTTCAATCACCGAATGACACTCAGAAACTTCTGGAATTAGAATTTAAGGTCCGACGGTTCAAGGATTGGCATCAGCGAAACACCGGGCGAACCGCCGAAGTTCACTGGATATGACTGAAGAAGAAGAGCAAGTACCTGGCGGTTCATCGATAAGTACCTTCACCAGTTCCAGAATGATGCTATTAAGGGTATAATTATCCATTGCTGAAAAAGGAAGGCAAAGTACCCTACTTTTCAGAGTATAAACAGAAAGAGAAGTACACTACGGAGGAGGGGAGAAAAAAGAGAAGAAGAAGGGGAGAAATAAAGAAAATATAGAGTAAGAGAGATTGAGAGAAAAGCCAAGTACACATCACATCATCTTTCCTCTTTTAGCTGAAGACCTTCTTTTAGCTGAGAAAGGGATTTTGATTGATTTTGGTAAAAGATACTGTGCTCTATTTTCTTCTTTGGTATTATTTATTTTCAGCTGTAGTTGAAGGATAATTGTGCTTTTGATTTATCTACTCTTCTTATAAAATTCAATGATACATTTGATAATTGTGTTTTTTGAATTTCTTAACTATGAGTAGCTAAATCATTATCTAGAGGTGTGTGATGATGAATACTTAATTTGATTGGGTATCGTTAGAGTTAACTTCATGATGTTCAATTAAGTGTAAATCTATTGGATTCCTTTCAATCAATTAATGAAGATACATTGATGATGATATGAATCTATCTATACTTGCTTGATTATTTCTCGGGAGAGAATAATTAAGTATTGAAAGAGAATCTAGTAGTGCATATGGATAAGATGTTGTAAAATTAAGCTAGTAATAGCTGAAATTACTTCCTCCTTCCTAATTAGCAGCTAATAGCTAGGAATAGTGAAGTCACTGATCCAAATCCATTTGGGTGCGCTAAATCATAGCTAGAGTTTGAGAAAACTCTAGCCAGGGGTAGTCAATAGGCTGGGAAGCTGAGGCTACCTATTTCCCGAGATTATTTACACTTATTGAACTTATGAAGATAACCTGGCCCATCCCAATCTAATTAGTATTTCATCTACACCGCACCTCTAGTATTTCACAATATTGTATACAACTTAGCTAATCCTTTTATTTTGAGTTCACTAAAGAAATTTGTGTAATTCTCTGCAAAGTTTATTCCCCCAATTTCCTTATTTTTATGTTAAATATCTATGGTGCAAGATAATATCAACTTCTCAATCGATGCTTGAATTCATCACTCTCTTGTCCTCGTGGAATTCGACCCCGACACTCGTCGAGTTACTTGTTTTGATACAATGACCATGTATATTCTTTGACTTAAGAATATATTTTTGGCGTTATCAAAAATGGTGCCATTGCCGAGGATTGACATTTGATGATCTTGTGATTAATTGTTAAGTTAAATTAGTGTGCATTGTAGCTACTTGATTTGATTTTCTGCTGTGTTGTAGGATCTTACCACCTCATGAGCCATCACTCCCAAGCAGGAGATAGCTCAGTGGAGGGGAACACGGAACTTGAAGAAGATAATCCAGTGATGCCGGAAATTGCAAGAGCCATTCGCCTACCACCGATAGTAGGGAATGCGGTGTTCCATGTTACTAGTACTATGTTGCACTTATTGCAGATGAAAGGGCTTTTCGGCGGCAAACTAAGCGAAGATGCAAACTGGCACTTGAGGAATTTCTTAGAAATTTTCCATCCCTCAAAATCACAAACATTAGTCAAGAGTCGATCAGGTTGAGACTCTTCCCTTTCTCATTGACGGGGGAAGCAACAATGTGGCTGGAGGAACTTCCTCCTGGGTGTATTACTTCATGGAAAGAGTTAACCGAGGCTTTCCTAGATTGGTTTTTCCCTCCCTCAAAGATGTTACAACTGAGGGATGATATCACAAACTTCTGACAAGAACAAGGAGAGCCTTTGCACGAGGCATGGTTAAGGTTTAAAAAGAAGGTTGCTCTTTGCCCAAATCATGGATTACTGAATCGAGTGCTTCTCCAGAGCTTCTATAGGGCCCTTGATTCAATCAACAAATCCGTTGCCAACAACCTAGCTGGGGGATAAATTATGGACTAAACATATGGGTTAGCCAAAGCTCTCCTTGACCGAATGACAAAAACCAATAGGGCTTGGCACATAAAGAGAGACGAGTGTGTCTACTCATGAGATCAGCCCAAGTGCATTAGCGGCGGAGTTGCCAAAAAGGGATGATGAGCGGGATAAGACTCTTGCCAAGATGATGACACAATTAGAATTGATGACCAAGCATGTGATGGGGGCAGGTCTGAAAGTGGTAAATGCTGTGGGAATGAAAGGTCCCCTGCAATATGAAAGAGAGCCTTCACTACCACTATATGACAAAAAATGTCAATATATGGGTAACCAAATAGGAGGGCCTCGACCTATCTTCCAAGGAGAAAACCAAGGTTCGTGGCGCCCAAGGGATGATAACCAAGGGTGGAGAAATTGTGAACAACAAGGATGGCCCAAAAGGAATGAGAGGTGGAGCAATAGAGAGCCAACCAAGAAGGAGATCGTTACCATCAAAGTGAAAATCCATACATTCCACCTCCTAAAGTTGGAAATACTCACAATCAACCAGGGGTAAGTGATGCGGGCAGCTCCAAAATTGAAGAAATGCTCTCATGAGTTTTGAAGAAGGTGGAGTCGACCGAAAGTAGGGTGAAAGAATTAAGAGGGGAGGTGTCTAACCTCTCTCAAATAGTGAGTTCTCACTCAGCCTCCATCAAGCATTTGGAAGCTCAAATGAACCACTTATAAGCTCAAATGAACCCGAGAATGAAAGGAACACTACCTAGTGATACAATGCCTAATCCAGAAAAAGAGGGTCAATGTATGGCTATTGTCACTCGAAGTGGCAAGGTGATTGGAGATGCCCCAAGAAGCCTTGTGAGGTGGAGAACCCGAAGGTAGTTGAAGATGAGGTTGATAAAATGCCAATGATTCTGGAGAATGAAGAAAATGATGAGGAAGAAACAGAGGAAAAGGATGATGAGATCCATATTCAAGTTGATGATGAAGAGGCAGACATGAAGGATTCGGTTGATGATAAGGTTGAATCAAGAATCCCACAACCGTATCCGCAATGGTTAACCAAGAAAAAGAAGGAGGATCAGTTCAAGAAATTTGTTGACATGTTAGCAAGTTGTCCATAAACATATCGTTAATGGACACTTTGATGGCGGTTATGCCAAGTTTATGAAAGATTTGTTGAAGAAAAAGAAGGTGGTTGATTCTGGAAATGAAGAGAAAACACACCATTGTAGTGCTGTAATGATGAGCAACTTTCTCCCCAAAAAGGGAAGATCCGGGAGCTTTTACTATTCCATGTACAATTGGGATTTGTGTGTTTAAGAAATCTCTATGTGATCTCGGTGCAAGTATAAATTTGATTCCCCTGCTCATTTTTAAGAAATTAGGCCTCGGAATCACGAAACCAACATCGATGCGGCTACTAATGGCAGATAGGTCAATCAAAAGATCTGTGGGGGTGCTAGAATATGTACTGGTGCGAGTGGACAAGTTCATTCTCCCGGCTGATTTTGTTATTCTGGATTGTGACATGGATGTGGAAGTTCCACATTATTTTGGGAAGACCTTTGTTGGCTACCGAGGAGAGCAGTGGTAGACATGGAGCTTGGAGACTTAAAATTTCGGGTTGGTGGTAAGGAAGTCACCTTCAAGGTGTGTCCGTCAACTGGAACTCCACCGAAATGCAAGGTGATTGGAATATTGCAAAATGATGATGAGGATAAGGGATTGAAGCTGAGGGAGACGGAAGTGGATGATGACCCATCGAAAATGAAGAATTGAAAAAGGACTACGTCGTGCCACGACGATAAATAAGGAGCTTCTTGGGAGGCAAACCAAGTGTTTATTGAATTATTTGATGTTTTTGTTGTTTTTGTTTGTGTAGGAATAGAGAGATGAGAGGCAAAGTAAGAAGAAACTCAGGAAGAAAGAATTGGCAAGAAACCGGCGAACCACCAAACCAGATTCATGGGTCGCCGGTGTATCGCCGGTCTGAAGCAGAGTACATGAAGCTAGGACACATATGCGGATAACCAGAGGGACATAGTTTCAATTCGTGAATCGCCGGATGGAACCAGATCACTGGACACAATACAAGTTAAAATGAAGCACATCGGCAAACCGCCGAATGGAATTAGTGAACCGCTGTTGTAATGCCGTTCGGGGCTCGTACTGAGTAAAAAAAGGAAGAATCTAAATAGATGGGCCCACAAAATCCCAAATGCCTACCCAGGCACCCTAATTATGCAAATATTCCCATAGCTTCTCTTTTATACAACATTTTTCTTTCCAATTTTGTCTCTCCATTACCCAACATCCCCAATTCCCTATATTCTTCCATTTCACTTTTTCCACCTTTTCACCTTCCAACTCCCCACCAACACACCCACATTAAATTCCCCACCTTCCCCTCAACCTATAAATACCAATCCATACTTTGGTGGTTCGAGAAACGTGACCGGTGAAATGTCGCTTGAACCGCCTAAAATGGCCAGATTCCCCCTATGCTCTGTTAAGTATCGGCGTCCAGTTGGCAGCTCGTGAATTATCTTCGGCGAACCTCCAATTGTCCGGTGGTACCACCTACTCTTTCAATGATTGTTTGATCATCACTTGCTTCTTAGTTCTTCTTTAGATTGGTTTCGAATGAGATGACCCCAAAATTGTGTTTCTTTTTTGCCATTGTAAATAGAGTAGTATAGAAATTAAAACTTCAAGGGTTTTCTTTTGACCACGGTTCTTTTCCAAGGAGAATTCTTTTATTTTAGTTAATTTTGTTGTCGAACCGGGTTGTTCTCCCGATGATGGATTGAGTAGCGACATTCTTAAGAGAAATGCCATTTCATTTTGAGTTTGTTGTGAAGTTGTTTTAAGAGGCACCAACTAAAATTTTTCTTGTGTTGAAATGAGAATTTGAAAACAAGGGCATGATGATGAAGATAATGAGCAAATATTGACACTGTAGCACAGTAATCTTGATTGTACATTGTAAATTCCCTTCTTGACTTATGATGTTTGCTTGCTTGATGTCCTAATGTGATGTTTTATTTGGGAAAATAACTCTTGTAGACCTTATAAAGATGATGCTTTGTGTGGCGAGGATATTTTTGTGAATATTGTGTATTACATCTTGTCTAGAACTTGCCCTAAATGTGATTCAAGGAGAAATCCTAGATGTAGTGGCACCAAGAAAATGAGTTTAGGCCCTCAGTTGTCTAGCCACTTAAACCATACGCCCTCCATGATCATTAGTCCTTGTTATCCAATTTTGAGCCTTAAAACCTTTCCTTGGCAACCACATTACAAGCCTTAAGACCATTCTTAATACCTCTTTTGGCCCCCCATTGTCCCTAAAAGCTAATGACAAGATAAGTGCTGAAGTAAGGCTCAAGGCGTAAGAAGAAGGGAATGAGAAAAGCAAATGTGAAAAATAAGGCAAGAGCTTAAGTTTGGGGGTATGCAAAACAAAGGGGGAAGACAAGAATAATAGTGTAAAGGGAACATCACCTTTAGTCAAAGTGCACAAAAAGATGAATCCAAAAAGAAAAAGACTATTTGTGTGAATTGGTGTTCCCTCTTGAGGTAA
>JACEIK010012160.1:12289-32044 GCA_018107945.1 Datura stramonium | reverse complement strand
TTTACTTAATAATAGCATTTAAACATTAAAAAGGAAAAAAAATATACATATAATAATAAGAAAAGGCAAAGATTAATTGGCTAATAAAAAAAAACTCAAACCTAAATCCTCTCCCTCCTCCATTTAGATCCAAACTTCAAAATCTCCCCCCAAAAATTAAAATAATTCAAAATATCAAAATTTCCTCCAAAATTTAAAAATCCAATCAAAATAACCTAATTTTCCATCCCACTAAACAAACACCCACATCTCTTTCCCCATTCCCCTTCTGTTCGTCACTCCCCCTTCTTATCTTTTAGTTTCTCATTCAATTTGAAATTCTTATTTGTGACGTTTAATTTTTTTTTATAAGTTTTACAATATGGAATTCGCTAACTATACGGGATAAGTTTTTACAATATGAATATTGCATTGGATTGCATATATTTTTCTTATTGTAAAAGTAATTTTCTGTTCCTGTGAGTTTTAAAATTAATATTTAACTTTGAGATTTAATATCTACATATTTAAGAAGTTTAAAATATCTATAGATTTGTTTACTCCTTTGGTTGCTTTACAATTTTTCTGTTTTTGTTTGTTAAATATTTTAGTATAAAAGAATTATTTAAGACATGTTTTTTTTCCTTGAAATTATATATATACACACACTTGCATATATAATTAGTTGGTTTCTTGGTGTTAAAATATTTTACCATTATTGACAGTATATTACTGGAATTAGAGCATATAAATGACAAATTGAGAGGGATGTTGATCAAGCTAAGATGCAGTTGAAGACCGTTGAAGGAAAGATATGGGAAGACAATGCTACTTTGAACTTAAACAAGATGATGTTTTAAAAGAATTGTATATTGTAACTATTTTTAAAATTGTAAAATGTAATCACATGTAACTAGACAATTGGTTTGGAATCTCGAAAAAGAATTCGTAGCTATAATATGTAACTTTTGTGACTAATAAAACTTGTGAAAAATTCTTTAATTTGTAGTAATGTAATTAAAATTTATTTTGAAATTTAATTTATTTTTTAGGTACATTATAGAAATTCATGTGATCCTTAATGCTTATGACAATATTCTTCAATTCGTAGCAATGAATTATTGTAGTTGTGGCTAAACCTATATATAATTACAAAAAATATGGCTATACATTTTCACTTTTTATAGCAAATTTTAAAAATTAGCTATAATTTACGCATTTTGTGGTAAAAAAATGAATTCTTAGCTATGTACAAAAATATTTGTGGCAAATACTTTAGTTTATAGCTATAGTTTTTTAATTTGCAACTAAATACAATTATTGTTACCACGAGACTAAAATATAAAACAGCCACAAATTTTAAATTCATAGCAAACAAATCAAGGTTTTTGCCATAATAGAATATATTGTGGATACAATGTAAAAATTGCTACATATTTTATTTGCTCGTGGCAAAATTATTTGCTATAAGTATATATTTCATAATAATTTTTTTACCATCATAGCTACAACACAATATTTTTGTAGCTATAAGTATTAGTTCTAAGCCACGACTCATGTAAAGTCTGTAGCTGACTTTTAGTTATGTTATATCTTGCTATGAATGCTACGGAAAAAAAATTATGGCTAAAGTATTTAGCCACGGAGCTTTTCATATTTAGCTACAAACTATTTTGTAGCTATATATGCATTATGTTGTAGTGTATTTTTGCCTAGATACACGGTGGGAAGTGTTGGGGAAGTTGGATATATGATACTTGTGTTAGAGGGATGGAAAATGTGTAGGAATTTTCGAGCTATTGGTTAACGGAGACCGCTGTAGCGGTGGAAGTTCCGCTACAGCGAAACCGTCATGATGGTCTAAGGTCAACTGTAGTGGAAAGGGAGAGTTAACCGTCGAATCCACTGTAGTGAAGCCTAACTGCCGCGGCAGAAATTTGACCACTGCAACGGATGAGGAGAGACTGTGTGACAGTTTAAGTTAGAATTTTGGGGTTTTTTACCCTATTACTATAAGGCACGTACTCTGGGAGCAGAAGGAGGATTTTCAGAAGGCAAAGGTAAGATTCCTAGCTAATTTTCTTCTCTGATTCCCGAACACCCTAAAATCACAAAGGTAGCCTCTAATGGTGGAATCCTAGTCAAGAACCCTAGGGCTATGAAAGCTAGAGTCAGAGTTATAGGAAGGACTGATCATTGATCCCTAGACTTAAAAAGTGGGGAATAATCACTTCTTGAGAGAATGTGAAAGTAAGTATGTTGATTTCGGGGTAGTTTGAGACCTGGGTGTTGACCAAATTCGCGATTCTTGCCATTGTTACTGCTTGTAAAGGATTTTAAGAATTAGAAACTCCATGAAATAGGTAGGAATTATTCATGTAGGGGATAGAACGGGGTGAATTGACCCTCGAAATATTGTCATTTTCCATAACTTTGGGGAGATTGGGATGGAGTCGAATTTCTAGGCCCGAATGAAGTATTAGATAATTGAATGAGATTTCTTTGGTTGTATTTAGATTTTGAACGTTCAGAGGCACTACGCAAAGGCAAAGCTCCTTCGGAGTAGCTAAATTCTCTCTTCCAACAATCGAGGTAGGTTATGATTTTGTAAGGAGTTAAACTTTAGATAATGACTTGTATGTATGTGAAATGTACAACATGCTTAGTTGGTCTTAGGATACTAATTGATGCTAAATTATGATGAAATTGTTGTATGATTGCTCAAAACCTTGGATGTGATTGTGTAGATCTATTTGTATGAATGTATGACACTTTGCAATGTTCAATGTGTTTCTTCTTATTTATTATATGAATTGTTAATTGGTGATGAGCGAACCCAAGAAGGTTAGGGTAGATTGATGCCCCAAACGGTCAGGTGAATGGACTAATTTGGATTAATATAGAATAAGAAGATATGAATGGATAACATGTTTTATCCTGAGTGAGAGGCTTGTGCTCGAGGTGAGCATCTGGTGAGCGATTATGACATTATTGGCTCGTGTCCGAGGAGAGCACTCGGACGAGTAGATGAATGAGAACGGGTACCGCACCGGTATAGTACATGGATTTCAAGATTCCCCTACAGGTCATGACTGAAAGGGCAGAAATAAGGCCCCTGGCATGTATGTACAGTGATATTTCATGTGAGTGTGTATGGTGATGTAACGGAGGCGTGTACCCGGCACATGATAATGATATAGAAGGAGAGATGAAGAGCATGGATTAGTTCGAATATATAAGAACCGTGTGAAACTGAGATGCTTAATACGTAGTTATATGTGGATTTTAATGTTGTTGTATTTGTTTTTTATTTTCCTTTTACTTGTAAAGCTATGTGCGAATATGTGAGAGTTGATGAATTGATTATTGAGGATTCAGTTGTATAACCCGTGTGTTAAGTTGATGAGTTGATCATTGAGTTTTAGCCTAAACCTGTACGGAGTTGATGAACTGATTATGAGGAAATGCTAAGTGAGGAATCTAAGGTTGTCAGCTTGGTCGAGTTACTGCCCATGCAGTATCCCTACAGCGGTAACTCTATCGCTACGGCGAGACTGCTACCGCGGTCTTACCACCTTGTAGCGAGGCCTAATTCACTGAGCAGGCTAGCTTTATCCCTTATTCTAGATGATTCTAGAATTCGTGTTATCTGTTGATTATATGTTCAGTGAATATATGTTGTTATGTTTTTATGCATAATGAGCCCGCAATTGTACGGGTCGTGCAACTAATATAGTGGCTCTTTTTAAGAACCGGAATATCGAACCCACAGGGACAGGACTACGGGGTGAAACCTTTTCAAGTGTTAATTTACTAAAACTATAATAATGAAGACAACAGTGTAAAGAAGAGTTTTTATAGTAAAGAAGAGTTTTTATATTTTTGAAACTATTTGTATACTAAAGGAGATATTTATACACCGAGTCCGAACTATGAATGTGAGCATGCCGAGGTTACAACGAACATGTAAAGAAACTAATTATCAATCTTATCTGTTTATCTTTCCTCCTATTAGTCTAACTTATGCCTATGGATTAAGTATTTAACCCAACTTAAGAATCATGAACCTTCCACCTACATTTCGTGATAAGAAGAAATTCATGTTCTAGCCATACAAAACCGATTCCACACTTGACTAATACGACTTTCGTGTATATACTTATCCCGAAGGTAAATCAATTCCCAATTTTTCTAAACCAAGAAAAGATCATATCCTATTAATCCACAACTTTCAGCTTGCCTCTGGGTGAAACCGACTTTTGGATTTACATTAACATTGGCGATATTAACATAGTAAGAACAAGAATTAAATAGAACAACCATAGAAGAAAAGATGAAAAAACCAGATAATCAATAATTACATTTCAATACAATAGTTCATAACCTCAGCAAAAAAGGGAATTAGCCACTCATTTGTGGATTGAACATCATTAAATGAATGGAAATCATGCAAACAATTGAAAGGAAGAAGAAAGGGATGTAGAAAACCCTAAGAATTTTCGTCCTCAAAACTGCCCGTAACCCACGTTTTGCTCCACCAAGTCGAATAATTAAAAGAACCTAAGTGTTTCTATTTATACTAGGGATAATTTTTCCCGAAATAACAAGCAACGTGTCACGGAAAGTAATCACGGAGCACGCTCCGTGGACATCGTGCAAACGCGGAGGTTCTCTCGGAAATTGGCCGCCTGTAATTCTCCCAACGTGGCACCGCATGCAACGCGGAGCATGCCTGGGCCAGGCTACTCTGCAATCATGACCCTTACCGGAATTTCTTTGAATTTGCAACTCCTGCATTGCATCGCATCCGCGATGGCAATATGGTCAGTTCGCTCCATCGCGGAGCCCTTGAATTCCTCGCTTCTCCACTGGGCTTCCTTGCTCGCTCCCCGAGTTCATCTCCGATTTCTCCAACATGTCATTTAACTCCATAAAAGCATGTTTTTCCCCGCAAAACAACGCTAATCATGTTGGTTAGTATAAAAATCACATTCGTGGATAATTTACATGAGAATGTACACATTATTTTTGGACAAACAAGGCAAAAGCTATACATTTGAGTATCAATTTGGCATATAAATATGCCCCCGATCACCTACCCCACACTTAAAATCTGTTCCGTCCTCGAACAATACTCATACACCTCATGAAATTGATATCCATCATGGCTACTTTGGCTCGATAATCCGAGCTACGGTTATACCGAGCTATGTTCAGCAACAAATCATCAAGAAAACATGCATAGTATCCTCATTACAATGACACTTAATTAATCAAGACCTCCTAGCTCAAGAATCGGACTTCATATTGGCAAACTCATGCAAATTAGCCGACTAAGATATCCGACACCTAATTTCATTCTTTCTCAAACATGTGCCTCACATCACAAGCAAGAGAATTTCCCTCTTTTAGATCACATGAACTCTAATGTTTCATGCAGGGCATGCACGCATAATTTACCTCCCAAAAGAATTCACATGCACGTGTCATGACCTCCAGTAGCTTGCCTCTAGTGTATTACTCCACTAATATAAGGACGAGTGATATAAGATCACGAGACTTAACGGGTTGTAATGTCGGGCCTATGGAACTAGTATATACCGGGCTAATCAATAATAGCAAACTAGTATCCTAAGCGCTTTTTTTCAATAATCCCATCACATTCTCAAAAGCTTATCTTCCTTCCTCCTCCTTTTCTTGAAGCTCATCTTTATTTTTGTCACCCACTTCTTTAACACACCGACTAACAAAGAAAGATAAGTTATACCACTTTATTTCCTTCAAATCTGGCCATTACACCCTTGACTCTTTTTCTTTCTTTCTTTCTTTTCATCATTTCACTCCTTGACACTATGGGAAAATTTTACATTTTTTTTGTTTTTTTAATATTTTAAATTTGTCTTTAATTAAGCATGTGCCATGGGTTAACTTGGTTCACACCCTTTCGGGACAAAGAAAAAAATTATAAAGGCTAAAGGCTCAACGGGCTAACTAGGATTTAATCTTCAAGGTGGATATGAAAAGGATAACAAGAAAAATTATGGTTAAACAAAGAAACGCCTACCATCCTTTCTACACTACACTTCCTTCATTTCGTTTCGTACACACAACATGCAAGTTCTAGACAATCCACAATAGTATGGAATAACCAAACCTCACTATACACTCGATGCTCATGCTCACCCTAAGACGACTACGTACTCTTTAATCGCCTAATTACAAGAATTCAAAATTAAGCCTCAATCACACCGAACCTGGACTATGGCATGTTGTCTTACATATGTGCAAAAATTTACATGCTTTCTACGAATCATCTTTGTAGTATAAATATTATGTACAACACGCAACCAAGATGTCGTAGCCATAGTGTAGCAACATGCATGTGATACAACCGACACACCAAAAAAAAAAATTTAAAATAACTAATTCTATCGACACATTTCTGCAAGACGGCTGTCATCCATCCATCATAGGGAACGGTCACTATTTGTTTCACTTTCCTCGGTTCAATGGGACTCTTCTCGCAAAAGAACCAAAACAAACTCCGAGAAACCCAAAAGAAAATTTTAGTTACGAAGTGCGAAAAATATCGATAATTTCGACAAAACTATTTACACATCAAGCAATGCGCATTCATAGCACACACACAGCTTTCACAATAAAAATATTTACAAAACGAACATACATAAAACAGTGGTCATATTAATTCAAACACAAGAACAGAATAAATGCAATATGCGATTATGCATAAAAACAGGTCACATTAATTCAAACACAAAGAATGTGTAATGTAATACATACATAAAAACAGGGCTACATTAATTCAAACAAAGCAAATGCAACAACAGTAATATGCGACATACAAAAACAAAAATACATTAATTCAAACATGTTAAATGCAATGGGGGTCGTAACATGCGATTATGCATAAAAACAGTGGTCATATTAATTCAAACACAACAATGCGTAACAAATGCATCATGCGATTATGTACAAGACAAGGCAAAATTCACAAGACCACCTAACTACTCCCACCCACACTTAAAAATCGAACACTGGGCCCTCAAAGCTGTTCATACACCAAACAGAAAGGTGGTTTGTGAAACTCCCATCACCAAAGTACTCCACTTCTTCAATGTGTGCTGCCTCATCCCCCATGTCCGAATCACCACCATCGTCCTCCTCCGACTCAATGTCGACCCGACGTGTCTCCTCGTTAGTGGGGACATCATCATCCACAGCTCCACAAAAAGTCAGCCCACCCGACACAGTGCCCTGGCATTTTCGCCAAAGGGTAATCTAAGCCGAGCCGCCATGCTCGGCCTCCGCGTTCTGCCGCCCGCCTATGCGTACTGAGCATCTCGCATCCCGAACATGCGGGACATATATTGGTCATCCCGAGCATGTCGCTCGGCCAATGTGAGAACTGGCCCGTGAGTGGTGTCGAGTGCCTTAGTCTTTGTAACATCTATGGCACGCCGCTCCATCTCGCGGATGTAGTCTAGGGCCTCTTCCTCACCTGCGCCCTCAGAACGAGTCGGGCAGACTTGCCGAATCCGCACTCGTGCTCCTTTGATGCAACCGGCCCTCTTCATGGCGGATATGATCACCGCCCGACATAATCTCTCTGTACTCCTTTCATCGTGGCATACACTAGGCATACACGATCCAAGTCACATCCAGCTATGTGCACCTCGAATCAACCAGGAGCAAACGATCTTAGCCATATCCCGGCTTCACTGCCTCATCCGGGGTGAATGTGGCAAGACCCGAAGGATAGCCCTCTCCTTGTGCTCGGCTTCCAACAAGCCGTAGACCGGGCTTCACACAATGTGCGTTCCGATATCCGCATAGGGTGAGTGATATTCAGCGGCCTGAGTACGTGGGCATCCGTGTTTGCGCCCTGCGCATGGCATCGAGCGGCGAGGTCAGCAGACAATCTCGGCCCCCTTATCTTGGATGGTGTGACTCCCGAGCGTCGGGTTCCGCCACAGAATTTGTTCGGGGCTTGCATTGCACTCCTTGGGCTCGTCAAAATGAAACGAGCTCGCGTAGCTCAATCCGATATACCATAACGGGGAAACTCCTCAGGCTAACGGTCCTGCATAATATGCTCCTCCGAAGTATTTGCTCTCCTTGTGTTTAGTGTGTACCACTTCTTCCCTTCCTCGGTCACCTATCTCGCTCCATATTGCATGGGCGGGCCAAGCCGCGTGGAATCGCTGTGCCGGGCTGGACTGGCCAAGCCCTGGGGCCTCAATCCCTTCCTTCCGGCGCTCGACGTTGGATGCGCCTTACTTTTTGTCTCGCTGCTTGCTATTGATCTCTGCTGGGGCAAAATGATGAAATTTAAATAAGTCACGAGAATTGTGGCCTAGCTTCGACTAAGGCCGGGTTTGGCTCGGCCACCCCACACTTAGTCTTCACTCATTGTAGCAATTTAAAAGTTCATACTTATTGCATTATTTACAAAAAAAAAAAAACAAGAAACCCAAATACAACAAAACAACCAAATTGCCTCGCGTGCATTCAACGGATTCGATAGTATAACCTCTATGTACTACTCGTACTTCGTACATCTAATTCCAACATACCATCGATCACATTTCTCATCACATAAAGACTTAGCTAAAAGAAAACGAAAATAAGAAAATTCTAGCAACTCAACCTAAGTAATTTCAACTCTATGTGCTTCGATAATTTCCCATGCAATTTCACCTACCTGCTCTCAAAATTTATCGCTTCTTTAACATAATACGATAGGCACAATACAATTCAACTCACCCAACATGCACAACCCAACAATTTTCCACATTTCAACCTCAAGTCAATTTCTTCCCATTCACAACCCAACCCTAGCTACAATTTTGCACAAAATTCAATTTAGCATGTAACTATCGCTCATATAATCACAACGATGCTACTTAACAACAATCAACAATAACTTAGATGAATTTAAGCTCAATTTATACCTAGGGCAAGGATTATTTTTTTTCATGCTGTAAACCCATATATTTAGCCAAATTGAAGTTGAGTTCAAGAATGCATCTTTAATCCGATAATATCGAAGAAAAGTTGATGAAATTTTGTGTCTAAGTCCGTGCCACGTTGGGGAAGGGGGAGATTTTTAGTGTTTGTCGCGGAGGGGGATGGGAAATGGGGAGAATGAGGCGATTTGAGTGTTGTGCAGGCATTTTCGCGCGGTTACCCGGTGACCCTGCACCCGACGCGATTAACACGCCAACGTGTCACGGAGTGCATCGCGGAGCACCGCTCCGTGACACGGTTATCACAGTATTCAAATTTGTAAAATCTAGACATTTTTGCTCTTCAACGTGTCACGAGGGTAACGGGCGAGCATCACCCCGTGACACGGAGCCATCGCGCAGCTCACTTTGCCACTTAAAAAAAATTTCAACCTCATTTTTTCTCCTTGCATTCCTTTGCATTTTCCTCCGAACAACCTGTAATATATCTACCACAAGAAACCTGCTAGAATTCGAAGTTGAGGAACACTATATTTTATTTTTTTTTCGTATTTACAACCCTATACATAAAAATAAATAAAAACAAATTTTTTTTCTTTTTTTTCTTTCGTATGTACACTTATACAAACAACACCACGGGCTGCCTCCCCGTGCAGCTCGGTTTACCGCCCTGGCCGACGTCGTTTAAGCTCATTCTGCCCCTGTGGTGAGGACGTTTAAACACGTCCTCACCCTCATCAAGCTTACCTTTATCGGGGGTTTTCTCATTAACTCCCGAGACTCAACGCCCGAGCAACATTCGGTTGCTCAAGCACATTAATAACCGAGAGTTCTTCGTATTACCTGGCTTCGGGAGCTTCTGGTGGCTCTCAGATACATCGAACACTCACTCAAGCCGTGTGCCCGCATAGTTAGCCGTCTAGCCATATCTAGTGCGCTTTCCCTGTCGTCAAGAAAGGCCGTCCCAAAAATAAATGGGACTTCTAACACCTGCCCAAAATCCATTACAACAAAATCCACCTGGGAAGATTAGTGAGCCGACTCGCACTAAAGACGCCCTCCACAATACCATCTGGTCTTGCCAAGGAACGATCCGCGAGCTGCAAGATCACCGTTGTAGGTCTAGACTCCTAGCCCCAACTTCTTGAATACCGAGGTTGGCATCAAGTTAATGCTCGCCCTCCCAAATCACACAAACCGCGAGCTTGGATACTCTTCCCGATTGTTAGTTTGGAATTGTGAAGCTCCTGTGATCTTTGAGCTTTGTGGCACCTGCCTCCGTATCCCAGGAAGTGCAATTCCTTCGTAAGAGCCACCGTGGCATATCTGCAAGCTCGCTTTTGTTGGCCACTTTGTCCTTTATATATTTGGCGTCTTAGGTACTCCTCAGAAACATCAACAAGAGGAAGTTAATGTGTACCGTTAAGCACCTCCTTGATTTCTTGAAGTACGCTCCTCCTTGTGCTTCTTTAATCGTTGAGGGAACGGGGGTGGAGGTCTTTTCCGATTCAAGATCCTTGTGTTTCCTCTCATCATTCTCGCTTCCTCTCCGCTTCGTCGCTCTCCCCCACCGTTGAGGTGGTCTTTCTGTTCCACTCCTTCAACCGGCAAACCACTCCTCGTGGTCACCGCATTTACCTACTTGGGGTTGGGATCTGTCCCTGGGAAGTCCTCCTCTAGGCCCGTGTTCTCGAGCTCCAAGAACTCGCTAAATTGATACTCCAAACGCCTTAGTAGCTAGCCGATTGTTCTTGACTTCGTCTCGCCAATTCTGACATAGTCGCCCGCAATTGAGCTTCGCTAGCTATCAATCGCTTGAACATCTCCTCAACGCTCGGGTGATGGTGGTGGAGTGAGGCATTGTTGTTTCAGACAGGATCGAGTAGTTCTTGCGGGCTCCTCTTGATTCCTCCGCATACCCCGACTAACCGCCCCGATGGTTTGCTACCCCAAGAGAAATTCTGGTGATTCCTCCGCTAGATTTGTAGCTGTTCCTATACTGTTGGTGATTGCTCCTTTGTGCATTACCGACAAAGTTCACCGAGTCCTGGATTTGCTCCACAACACTCGCCTGAGTGTTCATTGCTCGCACACTTCACACCAAATCTCACAGACCGTGATTTATCAGCTTCGAGACCGGCTCAAGTTCATGTTGCCGGTTGGTGTTTAATTGATTCTGCGTTTCATTCAGGCAAATATAAATTTCGTAAACTCCATCCACTTCCAAGACTCCAGCCGCTTTCCTTGCTCCTCAGAAGAGTCCGCATTCCACTCCGGATTTCCCGTGAAATACGATTACAAAGTATAAAGCTCGTAAGTCTTTTCTAATGCTTGTCCCCACCGCGAATCCAAGAAAATTTTTGTGTGGGGTTCCAAACCTCTATAAAAAGTGCACCAAAGACATCATTGGATTGATGGTGATGAGGACAAATTCCTCAACAAGATTTGAATTCCTGTTGATACGCATTCTCTCCTTCTCTTTGTTTGAAACTTAGAATTTTACTTAAGCCCAGTCGCTTTTACCGAAGGAAAGAATGATCAAGAACTTTTGCAAGATCATCCCATGTGGTTATAGAGTTTGGTGGCTCACTCTTTCACCACCTCTGGCTTCTCCCAAAAAGTGAAAATGGGAACAAGGTAAGCCTCACGACCGCTGACACTCCACGGGATGTAAAAGAAGTTACTTATCTCCGGTAGTACTCAAGATGTTGTTGTGGATCCTCGTGAGGGAGACCCGTGGAACCGCCCGCTGTGTGCAAAGAATTGCACCATGTTCTCGCTTAAGCTCGAACCTCCCGGCCTGTGCTTGCTGGGATGCTAGATGTGACATTACTAGCATGCTGGATCGCTTACATCAAGAACCGCCCGGATGCCATTTCCTCGGGCACTACTACTTCCTCACGAGTGGTGGATTCTGTGTTGCCCATACGGTTTGTCCGAGCAACCGCAATTTTCTCTCTAGAGCTTCCTCCTTCCAAGGCGATGAAATCAAGCCTTGGCCATGATGGATCCACTAAACCTTGCCTCTTGCCGTTGTTAAATGTAATCAATATCTGCAAGAGAAAAGCTAAGACCAAGTTGTCAACAATAAAATATCAAATAGCAAACTAACACGCGAAGAAAAATTAAAAGTTCACTAATTGCCTAATCCCCAAGAATCTGCCGCCAAAACTTGACGAGCCCGGCAATATGGGTCATGCAAGTAATATAGTGGCTCTTTTTAAGAACCGAATATCGAACCCACAGTGGACAGACTACGGCGTGAAACCTTTTCAAGTGTTAATTTACTAAAACTATAATAATGAAGACAACAAAGTAAAGAAGAGTTTTTATATTTTGGAAACTATTTGTATACTAAAGGAGATATTTATACAATTGAGTCTCAACAATGAATGTATAATGTTGAGGTTACAAACGAACATGTAAAGAAACTAATTATCAATCTACCGGTTTATCTTTCCTCCTAGTGCTAGTCGGAACTTATGCCTATGGATAAAACTCTCGTATTTAACCCAACTTAAGAATCATGAACCTTCCACCTACATTTCGTGATAAGAAGAAATTCATGTTCTAGCCATACAAAACCGATTCCACACTTGACTAATACGACTTTCGTGTATATTTCTATCCCGAAGGTAAAGCAATTCCCAATTTTTCCAAACCAAGAAAAGATCATATCCTATTAATTCACAACTTTTCGCTCGCTCTCTCAAAGGAACCTGACTTTGGATTTACATTAACATTGGCCAGATATTAACATAGTAATAACAAGAATTAAATAGAACAACCATAGAAGAAAAGATGAAAGACCGTTAATCAATAATTACATTTCAATACAATAGCCATAACCTCAACAAAGAAAGTGGTAATTAGCCACTCATTTCAGGGATTGAACATCATTAAATGAATGGAAATCATGCAAACAATTGAAAGGAAGAAGAAAGGGATAGAGAAAACCCTAAGAATTTTCGTCCTCAAAACCGTCTCGTAACCCACGTTCTTGCTCCACCAAGTCGAATAATTAAAAAGAATCCTATGTTCTATTTATACTAGGATAATTTTTCCTTGGACACAAGCAACGTGTCACGGAGTGCATCGCGGAGCACCGCCCTCCTGACACTGCAAACGCGAGGCTCTCCGGAAATTGGCCGCTGTAATTGTTCCTAACGTGGCACCGCATGAACGCGTTGAGCATGCCCAGCGTGCCACGTTGCCATCACACCATCAACCGGAATGCCGGGTCGTGATAATTAATTCCAACGCGTCACTGGCCACGGCGACTCCTCACCGGAATTTCGAATTTGTAACTCCTGCATGTATCGCATCCGCGATGGCAACAGGCGCCTGGCTCCATCACGGGAGCCCTTGAATTCTCGCTTCTCCACTCCGCTCTGCTCATTCCCGAGTTCATTTCCGATTTCTCCCCAACATGTCATTTAACTCCATAAAAAGCATGTTTTTCCTGCAAAACAACGCTAATCATGTTGGTTAGTATAAAAATCACACTTCCGTACAATCCCATATGAGAAAATAATATCAAGCCGACAAACAAGGCAAAAGCTATACATTTGAGTATCAATTTGGTATAAATATGCCCCCGATCAAATATATGTTGTTATTTTGCATGTATATACGTTATTATTTAAGGTCGACCAATGATGCCTACTTGTATATTATGTCGTACTGATGCTACTACTGCACTTATTTTCTGAGTGTAGACTGCGACGCAGGAAGTTCCACTCGACATCATCTGTAGAAGCAGCTACGAGGAATTCGAGGGTGAGCTGGTTTTCTTTTTCGAGCTGCTGCAAGTACTCATGAAAGAAGTTGTGTTTGATCAAGACATGAACTTTGTGTACTTTGTTTACCACTCGTAGACTATGGTTATGTAGATATCCTCAATACAAATACTTTCAGTTTATGGGGATGTAATAGATAAATATTGCAAGTATTTCCTTTTATTTTTATAAGACTTCCGCGTTTTTACTTTAATAAGAGTGCTTATTTAATAGTATGAATGTTGAAATTAGATGAACTAGTCGGGACACATTGACTTACCCATCAAAAAATTAGTGCGGGTGTCAATCACGACCACTTGAATCGTGACACATATAAATTTAAACGGAGAAAATACTACTACGTTACTTATTTTGTAAATACGTATATAAATTGGCAAACAATTACATCTACTTTATATTGAATCACATTAAATAGCTTTTTTATTTTTTTAAAACAATAAGGTTTGTTATAAAATGATAATAAAATGCCAAAACAATAAGATATATAACAAAGAAATTGTGGGAGAGAGAGAGATATTTCATTTCTCTTCTAAACTTCTATATAAATGAACTAAATTAACTTCCTATTTATAGAAAAATAGAAGTTGTTGTGTAAGCTGCTTGCAGATAGAAGCTGCTTGTAGATAGAAACTGTTGTGTAAGTTGCTTGCAAGCTTATCTAATTGAAGCTGCAGTGTAAGCTACTTGCAAGCTTATATATCTATTACACTGTGAATATGAATGAACATCCATAATATAATATATTTTATAACACTCCCCTTGGATGTTCATAAATAGATAATGTGCCTCATTAAAACCTTACTAGGAAAAATCCAGTGAGAAAAACCTAGTGAAGGAAAAAGAGTACACATATCTAGTAATACGCATTGCCAGCTACCTCGTTAAAAACCTTACCAGGAAAACTCAATAGGGAAAAACCTTAATTAACGAAAAAGAGTACAACGCGTATTTTACTCCCCCTAATTAAAGCATCACATAATTCTTGAACATGATGTACTTCACTCTTGTATACCAACTTATCACATATTGAAGTAGGCAGAGGAGGTAGGCAGAACCTTCTATCAATTTATCATTTGATAAACTGATTGATCATTTGCATCTCCAAGCTTTTGATAAAGTTGCATCATCGTCATATAATTTTGTTGAAATCAGGTCAAGAACATTCTTGGCTTGCTTTGCAAACCTTTGTTATCTTTTATACTATCATGTGGAATATCATAGTATGACAGTAACCATCTAAAAAAATAGATAACATATCTGGATCGAACCATTATGTCGATCAGATAAATGCCCTGTATATCCAAGAAACTTAATAACAGTTGTTAGGATAAATAAATTTATATAATATAAGGATTATAAACAAGTTTCCCAAGAACTTATAGATGTTTCAGGCATAGAATCCTTAAGAAAATATTTATATAAACTTTGTCAAGTGACCACATCCATTAACATGACATCTTCTAGTGTCAGGATTGCAAGTCAAATATGCTTTATGCTTATCAAGATGCATCATTTCAATTGATAATTATTTCTACGTCAGACGTAGAATTTAGATCCTCACAATCACTTACAATATTGCGCGCGTATTGTACTAAAGATATCGTCGACAATATATCATTTTGTATTGGTTCATAATGCGACATAACTTATTGAGTTCTCATCACTTCATTATTTTCAGTTACCTAAAGCTCTCATAAGGTTTCATGAAGTGTTATGTCAAAGGCTCTTCAAAAGCATGTTGCATCCTTATTATGATTCTTTGCTCCTATCCTTTTTCAAGTATTATTGCGTTAGAACCGATTGGTCTACCATGCTGCAAGCATGTTGTAGACTTTGTCCTTTGGGGACTACTAATAGGAGCATTTGCAGCTAAAATATGAGATTAATTTTGAGTCAGCAAATGCTTCTAGCACTTGATCTGAATTATCTTTTGAATGAGGATCATACTGATGATAATTCACAACATATTTCTTAGTTGCTTATTTTCTCCCCCTTATGTAGGAGACCCTACATATATCTTCCGTCTTCTTTTAGAAATCAATATGTCTGATCGTGGTAGGTTCATTAATCATCTACCACACACAAAAAGTTATTAGATAAAAACAGCTGATTCCTAACCCTGAACCAATTGAGAGGGGATGAAATAATCATAACTTATTCGTTTAATGCATATAAGCATCGATATATGCAATATATCATATCTAAGATCAATACATGAAGTTTTGTTCTCATAAGCAATAGTTTGATTATTTATCAAAGACATTCAATGTCAAATCAGCTTGAATATAAACTAGCATTATCTAGACGAATTATCATGATTAAAAAATCTGGAAATTATGCTCTAAACTCAATTTATATTGAGCAAGTAATGTCAAACTATAGGTTGACAATAAACGCATATGTGACCATCTTATAGATGCATTTATTTAAGATATCACATGCCAGGTGAATGGGCCCATATTCACCTTTTATAATTTCTAAAATGGGAATTCAATCTCACCATTAACTGGTATATCAATTTATCATGAGAACAAACAATATAAATTTTTTTTTGAAGAATTTTCTAATTCTTCAATGTACTCAGATATTCAATTAGCACATCATATTTAAATCAGGACAATCAAAACGGTCATGTCAACTGATAGAATTATTTGTACTAGTAAACTTCAAGTTTACCATAATATGTGCTATTTCTTTTAGTAAAATTCAGGTTTATTATGGCATGAGTTTCACATAAATAAACTTCTGATTTTTTTTCATGTGATGTTATCATGCTCCGGTAAGTATTCATATACATATTTCTTACCCATAGTAACTTGGAGATATTGGCTCTTCAAATTTTTTATAGTCTCAATATGATAACCATTTTTATTTCTAGTAAACTTCAGGTTTATTACTTGTGTCCTGATCGTAACAATTTCATATATTATGATCTAGGGTGAATGGTCAATCATATATATACCTTTTGAGAGGCTTCAATATTTCAAATATCTATTTCAGGGAGATTTTTCATTAATACCTAAATATTTTGTATCAAAGAAGTAAACGCATAATAATCATATTTTGTGTTAAAGAGGCAAAGACATAATAATCCTGAATATTTTGTATCAAAGAGGCAAATAAATAATAATCACATTTTACGAAAAGAGATATATTATTTCTTTCGAGGAAATCAATAACAACTAATCATAATGCATCAATGTTGTTATAGTATAAAATATTCTACTCTAATTTCTTTTGCCTTAAAATGATACTTAATAAAATTATTCAAGATATTTCTACGTATGGCAAGATGACTATTATAACACAAAAATAATATGTATATCCATTGTTATTTCATCTCTCTAGGAGTAGTACCTTTATCATTTACTTCATGAAATGAAATATAATAAATATGTACGAAATATGACATTCATCAATAAGTCATTATTTTGTTCAAGTACAAGAATACATCACTTTAAATATCTTATAAATTTTTCTGCTTCAGGAGAAGATTTCGATATTCTACTACTTCAAGAGTAGATTTAAAGATCTTACTACTCCAAGAGTAAAATTCAGAAATTTACTACTTCAAGAGTAAAACATAAAATATTGAGAATAAAGGAGGTGAATCGTGATACCATCAAAGTCATTATTCTACATCTTCTAGAGATGAGTCATGATATCCTCAAAACCAAGTGTACGTCTGAATTGATAAGCTTCACTAAGTACTGTCACATTCACTTCAGGGAATGGATCTGCATTTATAACATTTATCAAAAGTTCTTATTCTTCATGAATGAAATATAATCATATAGACATGTCTTAAGCATATCAAACCATGATAGCTTAATAGCTCTTATAAGATATTGCTATTTTAGGAGAAAATTGATACATGTATGATAACACAGAGATTTTTTTTTCTCGACCATTTCCACGACCACGACTGGGGTCACGACTTTTTCTCCACATCGGTAAAATTTATCTCCTTGGTTTCTCTACTGTACCGTCTCATGCCTTACATCCTTCCTTTTCCACTTTTGGTGGTGAAGAATATTATTTAGTGCAACATATCATCATGATTAGAGCTCTTCAATCCTCTCCAAGATCTCGACTGGGGTCATGACTACAACCAGGGCCACAATCTTTCTCACGCTTAGCTTGGTGGAAGTTCGTTTCATTCACTTCAGGAAATAGCTAGAACCAGGAGACTAGATTTCATGTTTTGTCATTGATAATTTATTATGTTGCTCGGCCACATGAAGATATGAAATTAGTTTAAAATATTTTCTAAGCCCCATTTTTCGATATTGCTACTTCAGGAGCACATTCGGGGCATGAAATATGGTAAAAATTTTCTCCAGCATTTCACTAGATCAGTGATATTTTTACCACATAATTTCAATAGAAAAATAATTCTAATCATAGAATTATACTCACATATAGATTTAAAATCTTGTAGCCTAAAAATAGATCCAATCATAAGTGATGGTGGAAGAACGACCAACTTCACGTGGTCATAATTATCTTTCAAATTATTTCACAACATAAGAGAATCTTTAACAATGAGATATTCCAATTTCAAGCCCTCATCAGGGGCCGAAGAAATATCATTGTACAATCATGATTCGATGCCTAATTTTTATCCTTGATGATGTCTGCTAGACCCGTTACATCAAGATGAATTTCATTATCAAACACCCAAGATAAATGGCTTTTTCTCGATATATCAAAGGCTACAAATTCAAGTTTATTATTTTAGGATAAACTTCAGATTTACTACATCAGAGGTAAATTTCAGATTTACCACTATGGAGGTAAATTTCAAATTTACTATTACGGAGGTAAATTTCATATTTACCACCACGGAAGTAGATTTTAAATTTACCACTACAGGGGTAGATTTCAAATTTATCACTTCGGGAATAAACTTTATATTTACCACTTCGGGAATAAATTTCATACCACTACGGGGTAAATTTCAGATGTTACACCTCGTAAAATTCTCGACACATAGATGGACTAATTGCATGTTGGTTAAGAGTTTTTGAATATCATACATACTAGGAAAAGACCCGAAAAAAGATCAAATAATAAATCCGTCGAACCATCGCGGAAGGAGCCGGGGCAGAGCCCCTCCGCGATGGAAACGTGTCAGGGAGGGAGAGCCTCCGCGTTGGCTCCGTGACACGTTGGCCCTGATTAGGCACAAGTATATAAACCTCCAACTTCAGTTTGTTTCATTTAATTTCATATAATTTCCAGAGAAAGCCGAGAGAGAAACAGAGGGTACGTAAGGTATTGATAATTTCCTTTTGATTACGCCGTCAAACGCGGACCAAACTCAAATTAACCTCAGATACCGAGGTAGTTAGCAGCAAGGAGCATTCCTACGGATTTAGTTTCGCGAAATTCGGCCGACAAATCGGTGCGCTACCGAGCTAAGGTAAGTGGAATTGCTCCAAATTAGTGTCAATATACTCCTAGCCCTAAAGTGAGTATTTCTCCCTTCTGGGCTTTCGAGAAATATCAAGTTTTCGATTGTTTTTCAATAAGTCAAAGTTTGGGCTATATATATATCAAAAGTGATGTTTTCTTTCAGAATTTTAGTGTATTTAGTTTTAATTGATGTATATGTGAATGCATATGGGAGAAACAGCTGGAGTACTGACCGAGCTTCGCCCGTTAGTCGGATAATCCGAAGTGAAGGTATGTAAAGCTAGTTCCTTCGGCAAGTTAGTAACTCTAGCCTAGCATAATACAGTGAACTCCGTAATAGAATTCCCGGAGTTGAATATTGAGTTTTGTGCGAATTCAGTAAACCTGTTTTGCGTTGTTATATCATATTCAGTCCGAAAGCTAGTAAAGCAGTGCCAAATGGCGAAATATCATTTCAGACTCAGTATGGCCTGGTATGCGTTTAGCAAGCATGTTTTATAATAATATGACATATATTCAGAATAAAAGCTAGTAAAGTAAATCAGACAGACAGATAATATCCCAGATACAGT
>JACEIK010012158.1:18770-32047 GCA_018107945.1 Datura stramonium | reverse complement strand
GTATTATACTATAAAATTATAATTCAATACTCCTCATGTTTCAATTTGTGTCCTATTTTTTTAATTTGTTTACATAAAAAAGTCTTTTTATCTTTTTGTTAATTCTTTACTTCTATCCTTTCACGTGACATGAGACGTCTAAGACCATAAGATAAAAGAGTATTTTGGTATATTTAACGTATCTTTAGTTTAAGACCACATAATTTAAAAATCTTCTTTACTATCTTAAACTCCGTGCCAAATTAAAACTAGACAAACATATTGAAATGGACAGGTCGATGAGATTTTGGACAATTCGATATGAGCAAACTCCAGAAGCATCAGACCATTTATAATGGCCCGTCCCTAGTGCCTTTGAATGAACTGAAAAGGCCTGTCTTCAACTCCCTCTAAGATGGGAACTGCCAACCAACTCTTTCAACTGCGAGTCATCGAAAGAATGAATGACCATTAGAAAGGAAAAGTGATAAAAATCGGTTCCCTATGATGTCTTATGTCTTTGTGAATTTTAAAAAGCACCCTAATCTTCCACACAAGCTATTGTACACTCGAAAATCTTTTCAAACCTTAGTTATGGCTATTTGAAGATCCTTTCATCTCTTCTTTCTTTGTGTTGAGAGAGAGTCTCCTTATAATAAAATAACTTACAAAAAATAAAATTGTATGCCCGTAGAGTAAAATATTGTGTAATAACAAAAGCTAAAATAAAGAAAAATTATTTTTTCTTCATATTTGAAAACATACAAGAGCTATATTGTATGATGTGCACTAAATCTTAGATAGAAGTTTCTATAATTAACCAAAAAGGATAAACTTTGAATGATAGCTGAGCTATTTGGTTCACATTCTTAATATTTCAAAACATACAAGAGCTATATTGTATGATGTGCACTAAAATCTAAAGATTTTTTTTTATATTTAACCAAAAAGAATAAAATTTGAATGATAGGGGAGCTATTTGGTTTACAGATGTAAGAGGCTTAGTGTTTTCTTACGTGTAGTTTTATTGAACATTAAAATATTTTGAAAACTACAAGACAACGATATTTGGATAATAAATTAGGTGAAATCAGATTGGTTAGGTTTGCACCAACCAAATGTCGAGGGTTCAAAGAACAATGTTTGAAGATTTGGATGGGTAAAAACGTTTTCTGCAAAATTATAGTCTGTCGTAACCCTAAATCTTGCCTACCTTTTTTCGTCAAATATGGTCGCAATAGTCACTGGACAGCCTCTTCCAAAGGTTTTTCAACTAGTAAAGAACAACATACCATTGTCATTACCCATTACATCTACACAAACATTGACATATATACCAACTTTGCATCCAACAACTATATCTTGCAAACTATTGCCCTTAAAGCCAATTTCATTGTCACACCACAAGTGGACGTGATTGACACTCACACTAATCCCCCCATGGACGACCTAACATGTCCCCAACTTGATCATCTCCATACAAGATTCAGACTTTAAATTAAGCAGTCAAAAAGTAAAATAGTGGAAGTCTTATAAAATTGAAAAGAAATTATAACAACCTCTTTACATACAACCCAAGAATCTGAAACTCATCATACGTGAGGAATCTACCTAACATAGTCTAAAAGGAATAAATTAATAAAATAAATAAGTCCATGTCTAAATAAAAGATATCTTCTTTGGCGGATTCATGACAGCACGACCGGATCTCCTCCCCTTCTAGTATCTTGTTGTTATTCTACAGATGGGGTCAAGGGAAACTTCCTGGATCGTAGTCTGTACTCAGAAAAGAAATGCAGGAGTAGCATCAGTACGACATAGAATTTTGGTAAGCATCATCGGCCGATCTTAGATAATAATGAATATATATATAATATAGTGAAATCACAACAACCATTCACGAAAACAATTATTCATTACTCAGCCCTATTTCTAACATTGTTCTGAGAAAGGTCTAAGCTAGCCTGCTTACTGAATTAGGCCTCGATGCAGTGGGAATGTGGCCACAGCGGTGGTCTCACCATAACTGTAAGAGTATTGCTGCAGCGGTACTGCGTAGGTAGTAGCTCAGCCAAGTTGCCAACCTTGGTTCCACACATAGCAATTTTTTCCTAGTCAGTTCATCAACTCAGAATAAATGCGTACATGACAACTCAATGATTAATTCATCACCCTATCACATGGAATATATGCATGAATCCTCAACAATTAATACATCAACTTATTCATCAAACATGAACACATGAATCCTCAACAATTAATTCACCAACTTATTTATCAAATATGACCACATGAATCCTCAATAATCATATTATCAACTTATTCATCAAATATGAACACATGAATCCTCAACAATCAATTCATCAACTTACTCATCAAACATGAACACACAAATCCTCACCAATCGATTCACCTTTACTGACTTCACTTTGGTAATGTGCCAGACACATGCCTCTATCACATCACCACACATTCACTCACACTTATCGTTGTACACACATGCCAGAGGGTCTTACTTATGCCCTTCCAGTCATGACCTGCAGGGGACTCTATAAATTCATGTACTATACCAGTGTGGTACTTGTCCCACTCATCTGCTTTTCTAGATGCTCCCCTCGGACACAAACCTCTCAATCATTATCGCTTGCCCGGATGCTCTCCTCGGGCACTAGCCACTCATCTCAGGATAAAACATGTTATCCATTTTCATTATCATATTATATATTTTTTATTACTCAGTCATTTAGTATGTCTTTTCAGAGGCATCAAATTACTCTCATCTGCTTGGTTGTACTTTCCAAGGTTCAACCACTCACATAACACTTCGAAGGAACGCATACACATCTCAAGGTATTAAAATTTCACAACAATATTTACCAACAACTATCATCTCAAGTTTAATTTACAATTATATTTAACACATCATGGCATAAACAACAAATGGGTCTCTGAAGGCCTACTAAGCATGCTATCCCTTCACACATATACAAATCATTATATAAAGTCTAACTCTTTATAAAATCATAACCTACCTCGATTGCAGGGTAAGAGAAATCAACCACTCTGCAGGAGCATTGCCTTTTCTCAAAGCCTCAGAACGCTTGAAATCTACAACAATAATTATAAGAGTACTTTATTATTTAATCTTAAATTAAGGGTCTTTAGAAGTTAACCCCATCCCCAAATCACCCAACATAACGACGTCAATCGTTACCCACCAATTAATTCATCACATTCTATTCTCACATTGATTATTCCAACCCTATTCATGGAGTTTCCACTCCTTAAACCCTTTCTAAGCAGTTAATAGTGCTAACGATCTAAACTTTATTAAATTTAAGGTCTTAAACTATCCCACAATTGAATACATGCCTTCACAATCCCCTAGGAAGTATTCATTACCCATTTTTAGACCTAGGAATCAATACCTATTCGTTCTCCCTTAATTAGCCATAGTTTTCACAATCCTATAATTCTTTGCTAAGAATTCACCATTAGCAATCACCCTTTTGATTATAGGGTATTACAAAATTGAATGGGAGAAGGAATTATCTAGAACCCTTACCTTGGGAAGAAAAATCGCTTCTATCTCTAGAAAATCACCCTAAGCCTTTCAGTTTCTTATGCCTTAGAATAATGGGGTAAAAACCCTGAAATCCCACTTAAAATCAGCTCACAAACTCCTATCATCTGCTGCACGGTTGAAATTCCATTGTAGTGAATCCGCTATGGAGGTCAGGACGCTGCCACGACAAATCCAATGGCTATTATTTCATTTTGTTATAGTGGGCCTCCGATAGTCGTGATGGTCTCACTGTGTAGCAGTTTTCCCCACACTGCAGCAGTCCCTTGTTAACCAGTAGCGCATATTTCCCTACACACGTACCATTTCTTAACCCCCAATTTAACTATTATTCACCCAACACTTTTCCAAGTGCAACTATGCAAAAAGAGGGAATTCTGGACTTATTTCCCCGTATGACGGATGGATCGTTACATCAGATACCAACTAAAAAACCGTTCATTCCCGAATGACCTAAGAAAGAAAGGAAAGAAAATTCCTGATTCCACAAACAACTGGGGGTATTTTCCTGCAAATCTACTTCGGTCTCCTAAGTGGCTTCCTCTATGGGATGATTTTTTGACTGGACCTTCATCGTCGAGATCTCTTCGATCTTAACTTGCGGACCTCCCTATCTAATATAGCCACATGCTCTTCCTCATAATACAGGTTTTCATCAAGCAACACTTAATCCCATCGGATGATATAAGACTCATCTCCATGGTATTTCTTTAGCATGGAGACATGAAACGTCGGATGTACTTTGGAAAAACTTGGCGGCAGGGCCAATTCATAAGCTACCTCTCCCATACACCGAAAAATTTTGAATGGCCGAATGTACCTTAGGCTAAGCATTTCCCTTTTCCCAAATCTCATCACTCCCTTCATGGGGGAAACCTTGAGCAAAACCTGCTCTCCCACCATGAACTCTATATATCTTGCTGTGTACAACTTCTACCTGCTTTGAGCAACCGCCAGTCGTTCTTGAATCACCCTAACTTTATCCAAGGACTCTTTTAGCAAATTAGTGCCCCATGGTTTCACCTCAAATGCGTTAAATCAACTGATTGGGGATCTGCATTTTCTTTCATATAGAGCCTCAAATGCCACCATGCCAATGCTTGAGTGATAGCTTTTATTGTATGCAAATTCCTCCAAAGGAAAAAACTTATCCCAATGTCCCCCAAAGTCGATCACACAAGCCCGAAGCATGTCCTCTAACACCTGGATTTTCCTCTTCGACTATCCATTTGTCTACGCGTGAAAGATCATTCTCAAGTCCAACCTGGCACCTACTTTAGCCTGTAAGGTTCTCCAAAAGTGAGAAGTCAACTGCATATCCTTGTCTATGACGATTGAAATGTAACACCCTGGACAATTTGAGCGATAAATTCATACTTTCGAGGTAGGACTAAGTGTACCTAATAGTCTAAGAAGGAAGTGTTATGAGAAATTTGAGTCACTCTATGATCTTATTTAGGATATCTTATTTAGGATTGGACGTCGATAAATTTGTAAAACAAAATTTGGCAAAAGTTATCGCAAAATTTCCTTTTTGAGATTTCTTGAAATGTAGGTCAAATGTACTAAAGCTTTTCTTCCAATATATAAGGAGTTAGTAGGTGTGCAACCTATCAAATTAAATATCTATGAGTCTATTTTTCTGTGAATTAAACCGTTTAGCAATCTGACTTCGGAATAGAGAAATATGAGCATTTTCACGAGACCACGCAAACAGATGCGTCACAAGCGGGTTGAGGTGGTGGAGGACTATTTAAGTCCCTTGGTCGGTGGATTGGGTCATTGCCCAAATTTCCAAAATTTTTCTCATCCTAAACTCTCTCCCAAGCTTCCCTTACATGTTCTCGATGGTTTTGGGGCTAGAAGCCATGGTTTAACATGGTTCTTGATGTCGAAAAGTCGAGAATCGCTTGTAACTTGTGTTTTGGTGTCTTTTTGGTGAAGCTGTTGGTAAGCCTTCTTTATTTGGTATTACTTTGTTTTTGAGTTTGTTTATAGGTGTGTTAACTCATTTAGGTTGTTGTCTTGGAGTGTCTACCATTGAATTCGTGTGAATCTTATCGGGTAAGCTTTGTTTGTCTTGTTTTATTGTTGAGTTGTGTTGGATGAATTTTGGAAGTAACTTGGGACTCTTTTAGGAAGTGATGCTTATAAAGGCGGAGGATCATCTTAGTTCAGGTTCTCCAAAAAATTTAAGGTATGTTAAGCTTGTCCCTCCCTTTGTTGGCATGAATTCCGTAGTTGTTGTCATCCGTGTTGACGTGTGTGTTGGCTGTTTTGTGAAGGCTTGTATTATGTTATCATTGTACTCTTGTGATACTTTTTATATGGTGATAAATATGTGTATGAGGTACTAGTTTGGTTGGTGGCTCGAGCTTGAGTGTGGAGAATCATAGTCATGGAAAATTATTAGGTTCGTATTGGGAGGCCATATGTGAGACGTGTGGTTCTTGTAGAAATTTATGGGCTGTTTGTGTAAATAATATTAGGTGATGATATTGAATAGTGAATGAGGGTTTATAGTGGTGAAGATCAATGATTGTGACGATCTTTATTATATTAGAGTCAGCGGTCGTGTCGATGACACGTTGGCAGCCGTGGTGACACTTGGGTTGTCTTGTCTGTGTCCCTTGTTGTTACTGATGAGTAGATTGTCTTGTGGGTTGCTTGTAAATATTGGGGATAGACTGGTTAGGATGGTGACCATTAGCTCGATTAGTGGCTCGTCGGTGGACGACTAGAAGTGAAAGAATAGTACTATGTTGTGATAATCGATTGGTGGGGTTCGAGAGATGGTTATTTTGAGCATGTATTATTATTTTTGTTGGTTTAAAATGTTGTGATTATGTGTGTGTTTTGTTTGATGCCTTGTGGCTTGTGGATACCCGATACACGAGAGTTGTTCCGGTTAGGGATCGAGCCCAAGGTGCCTTGTGGCTTGTGGATACCCGATGCACGAGAGTGTTTAGGCTGAGAGGTTGTGCCCAAGGAGTGAAATGACCTACGAGGTTGAGAATGATGTCCTCCGTAGTTTTGAGTTGTGACATGATTTGAGAGTGGTCCGACATGTCTGTGCTTTCCTGGGATCGCGATTGGTTCTCTCAAATGGATTGAGCTCTGCTAACCGTGCGCATTTGAGAGAGGGTCCAACAGTGCTTTTTGATGATGTTGATTGACTGGTGTTTACTTTTGATATGTTTGGAATTATATTGTGATTTCTGCTCGTGTTATCTATTATTTGATAATAGTGGATTCTAGATATTAGTTGGTGTTAATTGAGGCTGTTGAGAGGTCTAAAGGTGATGACAGGTGAGCAGTGTTGACTAGGCGTTGTGTGATGTTGTTTACTTGTTGGACTTGCCGAGCTTATGGGGGCCAGGTAGGTTCTGTTTGTGTGCTTGCTTGTACTTTCCAAGATTATGGCGGCTAGGTAGATTCTATATGTTTACTTAAGTTGAGTTTCTCCTCCTGCAATATCCGGTATATCTGTGGATCTGTAATTTGAGTCTTTCAGTTGTTTTTGCCTTTCATACTCGGTACATTATTGTACTGATGCCCTAGTCGAGGTGCTGCATTCATGCCTGCAGGTGATGGTGGGCTAGTAGATCGAGTTCTTGGTTGCTGAGTGGAGTTCCAACTGAGTCGGTGCACTCCAGGTCTTTCGGAGTTACTAGGTATTAGAGTTAAGGGTAGTTCGAGGCCCTGTCTCGAACAATTGACTATTTTTGTATCCATAGAGGGTCATAGATGTTTGCTGTAGTCTTAGCATTGTTGTAGGCCAGGTGGGCTATATTGTATAGCTTTTTCCATTATGTGGTCTTTGCAGCCTATTGTGTATCTATTGGTTGGTCGGTGAGCCATCTTCCATTTAGTTTGTTGTTTACTTTGATTTAACTTGTGTTGTAATGCCAAACCTCATCGGTTCTGGCTTGTTGTAGTTAGAAGATTGTAGGGTTCGCTCAGTCAAGTGCGGCACCAGGTGCCGGTCACGCCTCCCTGACTTGAGCTGTGACATGAAACTGGCACCCTGTGCAACTGAATCACCTCTTTCACATATAGTTTAGGAAGTCTCTCTACATTGTAAGTCACATGAACAGGAAAGAAATGGGAAGACCTAGTAAGTCTGTCAACAATAACCTAGATGGATTCAAACTTTCCTAACATCTTCGGAAGGCCAATCACGAAGTCCATCGCTATCCACTCCCACTTCCACTCTAGGATGGGTATTCTTTTGAGTACTCCCTAGGTTTCTGATGCTCGTATTTCACCCATTGTCAGTTTAAGCATTGGGAAACATGCTCAAAAATGTCCCTCTTCATTCTGCTCCACCAATAGTGTCGCCTCAAGTCATGATACATCTTGGTGACTCCGGGATGTATAGAGTACCTCGAGCTGTGAGCTTCTGACAAGATAGTTTTGATTATCTCACCAACCGAGGGAGCACATACACGTGCCCTCATCCTCAAAATAACTTCACTATCTATTGTTGCCTCCCCTTGCAAGACCTGGTCATGAATCTTACTCAGCCTTGCATCCTCAAACTACCTAGATTTCACTTCCTCTAGCAGCTAAGACCTAGCCTCCAAACTGGCTAATATATCTCCTGACTCCGCCAATGTGAGTCTCACCAGGCTGTTGGCCAATGTCTAAACTTCTCTGTCCATCGGGCGCTGGGTAGCTTCCAGACAAGCCAAACTACCCATGCTCACTGCTTTCCGGCTCAAGGCATCTGGCACCACATTCATTTTCCCTAGAAGATATAGAATTGTGAAATCGTAGTGCTTAAGCAGTTCCATCCATCTCCGCTGTCTCATATTAATGTCTTTATGGGAGAACACATACTGCAAACTGCGATGTCCTGTGAACACCTCACAATAGGCCCCATACAAGTAATACCTCTAGATTTTTAGGGCGAATACCACCACTGGCAATTCCAAGTCATGCGTGGTATAAATCTTCTCATGCACTTTCAGCTATCTCGAAGCATATGCAATGACCTGCCTTTCCTGCATTAATACAACACCCAAGCTAGCCTATAAGGCATCATAATAAACTACAAAGTCTTTACCTTCTATTGGTAGTGCTAGAACAGGTGTCGTGGTTGGCAAGGTTTTGAGCTTTTGGAAGCTCTCTTCACATTCTTTAGACCACTAGAATGACACATCTTTTTGGGTCAGCTTTTTCAACCGAGAAGCAATGGTTGCAAAGCCCTTCACAAACCGGCGGTAATAACTAGCTAGCCTCATAAAGATATGGATCTCTGTCATTGAAGTGGGCCTAGCCTAATTTCGGACCGCTTCTACCTTCTGTGGGTCCACCTTAATTACCTCCTTGGAGACTACATATCCCAAGAAGGATACTAATTTAACCCAATACTCGCATTTAGTGAACATTGCATAAAGCTTCTTGTCTTTTAGCAGCCCTAACACAATCCTCAGGGTGATTCTCATGTTCCTACTTAGTCTTGGAATACACCAAAATATCATCAATAAAAATGATTACAAAGGAGTTCAGATAAGATTTGAAGATACAATTTATCAAGCTCATAAACGCTGCTGGAGCATTAGTGAGTCCAAATGACATGACTAGGAACTCATAATTCCCATACCTGGTCCAGAAAGATATTTTTGGAATATCCTCAGCATAAATTTTTAGCTGGTGATAGCCCGATCTCAAATCAATCTTTGAGAACACTACTGCACCTTGTAGCTGATCAAATAAGTCCTCTATTCGGGGAAAAGGATATTTGTTATGAATGGTTACCTTATTCAGTTGATGGTAGTCAATGCACATCCTCATGCTATCGTCTTTCTTTTTCACAAACAACACAGGGACACACCATGGTGAGACACTAGGATGAATGAACCCCTTACTAAGCAACTCTTGCTCCTTGAGTTCCCTCAACTCAGCTGGTGCCATCCAATATGGCAGTATATAAATAGGACGGGTTCTTGGCTCTAAGTCTAAGCAAAAGCTAATGTCGCGGTCTAGCAGCATGCCTGGAAAATCAGTAGGAAATACCTCTGAAAACACCCAAACTACCGATATAGACTCTATGAGGGACCCTCTAAACTGGTATCCTGAATGTGAGCTAGATAAGCTGAACACCCTCACCCTATCAAATTCCAAGCGTAGATATAGGAGATAAGTTTCTTATGAGTAGGGCCACGATTCCCTTTCCACTCTAACCTAGACAACCCTGGCATCGCTATGGTGACTGTCTTAGCATGGAAATCCAGAATGGAATGGTAAGGAGACAACCAGCTCATTCTCAGGATAACGTCAAAGTCTACCATGTCTAAGATCACCAAGTATACCTGCATATCACAACTCATAAAATTCATCGAACAAGAATGGTAAACCCTATCCACAACCATAAAATACCAAACAGGAGTAGAAACATGAATTGAGGCATCAAGAATATCACAAACAAGATTCAACCCCATGGCAAAGTAAGCTGACACATAAGATAAAGTAGAGCCAAGATCAAATAAAGCAGTAGCCATTCTGTCACATACAAGAATAGTACATATGATAACTGCGTCTGAAGCCTCTGCCTCAGATCAACTAGAAAATGCATAGAAGTGAGCCTGGCTACCTGGCTAAGACTCACCCCTGCTGCACCGTGTACCCCCTCTGCTGGACTGAGTAGCACCCCTTCCAATCTGAACACCCATCTACTAGGCTGGTTACTACCTCTACCTGTTGAATAACTGCCCCACCCAAGCTGGGGGTAGTCCTTGCTGAATGCACTACCTCCCCTCCCTACTGTGGCTGAACCTCGAGGAGCTGGGTACAGAACAATCTGCGCTCCATATCCAAGCCTGGGACACTATCTATGACTATGTTCAGACTCACCACACTCATGACATACCTTATCAATAACTGGCTTTTGAGCCGGAACTGAGGAGATAGGGCAAGCCCTAAAGTTTTAGCGAACCACCTTGGTGCTCCTAACTGTACCTAAAGGCCACCGAGTAGTCCTTGGTGCACCCCCGGCTGATACCTGCATAGTTGTCTAAATAGGGCACCCTAAGTACCCTTGGGGAATCAGAGCCCTAGTAAAAGAACCACTAAAGTTACCCACCTTTTGAGCTTTCTTCTTAGTATTCTTGCATAGCCATCCTGCTTAACTCCCTTCATATTCTTCACAAACTCCACCACTTCTTGGAAGGTCTTACCTACTAAGACCATCTACAAAACTGACAACTGAAGCCCCACATTCAGGCCCTTAACAAACCGCCTGATCCTCTCCTCCTCGGTGGGAAACAATGACAGGGCATACTTGGACAGTGAATCGGGCCTCATAGGCTGCAACCGTGGAGGTTCCCTGCTCGATGTTGGTGAACTCATCTCACCTCTAGTCTTACAGGGCATGGGGCTCATATTTCTCCAAGAAAGTAGTGTAAATTGAGTCCAGGTCAGTGGTGGTGACCCCATCGATCTGAACTTCATAAATGCTCTCTACTAGAGCGTGACATCTCCCATCAATTGAAAGGCGACAAATTCCATCCCATACTTCTCCACTGCCCCCATTTTATGGAGCCTCTCGTGGTAGTCAGTGATGAACTCATAGGAATCCTCAGCCTAGGTGCCGTAGAAGGTGGGAGGCTTCATCTTTGTGAACCTCCAAAATAGATCATGCTCATCCCTAGTCATTACCGGTCCAACCATTGATCTAGGAAACATAACTGAGTCAGGAAGGTCATCCATGCAAGGAGCTACAACTGCTGCATGTTGTACCCCCGAGTGCTGACATACTGGAGTTGCTAGTGCTACTCCGTTACCCATGAGGCCTCTTAAAAGATTTAGTACCTAAACCAGGACCTTGGAGGAAGCCGAAGCGGCCGCAGCCTCTCCTTGCATCGGTACCTCCACCTCCACTGCTACCCTATCCTGGACTGTTGGAGGTGCTATGGATTCTGACCACTATCGAGCAGGACCAGGAGCATGGGCCCTACCTCTGGCAGCAGCAGGCCTTTGCCCCGGCCTCAGCCTCATCCTCTGCTGTGAGCTGCAACTGCTACCACTAGCTCGTGTGCTTTTTCTATGATTCCTCCCACACGTGTCCTCACCATCTAGGAGAGAAATAAAAAAAGAAGTTATTATATATCAATTTGGATCACTAGATAACAATTGGAATCAAGTAATGGCACGAAAGAGAGAGAAAGAAAGGAGTTTTTCTAAAGTCCTGTAGTCTTTCGAAGATAAGTAACAGACGTCTACGCACCGATCCCCAAGACTCTATTAGAATCATCATCATATGATGATATCAAGGAACCTAGAGCTTTGATACTATATTTATCATGACCTAAGTGGTTTTGATTGGCACCCACACTAATCCCCTCGGTGAGCTAACCAATGTGTCCCCAACTTGATCATCTCCATACAACATTCAGACTTTAAATTAAGCACTCACACAGTAAAATAGCGAAAGTCTTATAGAACAGAAAAGAAATTATTAACAACCTCCTTACATACAATCCAAGAATCCGAAAGTCATCGTACATGAGGAAATCTACCTAACATAGTCTAAAAGGAATAAATTAAGAAAATAAACAAGTCCATGTTTGAACAAAAGACATCTTCTTTGGCGGATTCATGGAAGAACGACTGGATCTACTCACTTTCTAGTATCTTGCTGCAGTTCTACAGATGAGGTCGAGAGTAACTTCCTGGATTACAGTATGTACTTTGAAAAGAAGTGCAGGAGTGTAATACCCCGGAAGTGCTTTGGAGTAAACTCGAGAAGCTAAAATGCAGAACTGCTGAAAATTGGGAAAAAGGTTCCAGAACGACAGGTACAACGACCCATGGTAAGTAACCACGGACAATCATTTGTGGTCGTGGGTTCAGGAGTTCATATTTCAGGGAGAAACAACGGCTGATTCGACGACCCATTGTAAGAAACAACGAGCCGTCGTGGTGGTCGTGGTAAGGAGTCAGCCCAGATGGCAGAAGTAACAACAGGTGTTACAACGGCCCGTTGTGAGGAACAACGGTCCATTGTTTGAAGTCGTGGAAGGCTTTGGACTTTCGTGGTGGAGACGTCGGGTGGAAACCACGACCTGTTGAAGCTTACAACTAGTCGTGGTGAGGATCGTGGAATAGGTGTGCAGAGTTTCAGAAGAAGGAAGCAACAACCAAAGGAACGGTATGTTGAAGCTTAGGACGATCCGTCCTGTGTGTCCATGGTACGATTTCGAGAATGGGCTTTCAGAAGTATTTTCAACGAAGAGATAGGACGGGCCACGGGTTATTTCCATGACCCATTGATACCACTCGTGGGTTTCATCCGGCCAGATTTCAGGGCAGGTTCATTAAGGGTATTTTAGACTTTTCCATGCTTTTAGACCCTAAACTACATCGTTTTGGATATTTTATGAGTTTGATAAGAGGAGTTAAGTCCTTTATGCATGCCTATTCTCATGCAAGAACTTTAGAGAAATTTTTGGGAGATTCAAGGTCTTCTTCCCCAAGTTTCCATCAATTTCTTTGTGGGTATTCAAGAAACTTTGAGTCAATCCATTTTCAGGTACGTAGGGTTTTAATGGGTGTCTTCCTTCAACACCTAGGGCTGGCTGGCGGGACGGGACATCCCGGTCCGTCCCGGTACCGGTCCGATTCTGGGTCCCGATAGTCCCGGCCCGGTTGGCCCGACTCGTGTCACGGGATGGGGGGATACGGGAGTGGGACGGGATGGGATGGTTTTAAT
>JACEIK010012155.1:17558-32059 GCA_018107945.1 Datura stramonium | reverse complement strand
ATAGTGTCTACAAAAGCTGGTGCATATCTGGCCAAGGAATCAAATCTCATAGCATATTCCCGGACACTCATCGAGCCCTACTCCAGGTGCAAAAACTGATCTACCTGGGCATGTCGAATTTCCCGCGGCAAGTAGTGATCTAGGAAGGCCTCTGAGAAACTAGACTAAGTTGGAGAGGGAGTGTCTCTGCCTCGGGACCTCTCCCAGCTCTCGTACCATAACACTGCTATGTCCCGTAGTCGGAATACCGCTAACTCAACTGACTCCGGAAGCGTAGCATGCATCACCCAGAAAATTTGCTGTAACTGGTCGAGGAACTACTGAGGGTCCTCTTCCCGATCCATCCCTATAAATTGTGGGCGACTCAAGGAAAGGAACTCCCGAAACCTCAAACTCCAAGGTCCTCCTAAAGACTCAGCAACTCCTAGTACCATAGGCTGGCGCTGAGCGGCCATCATTTGGGCTAACATATAGACAACGCTCCTAACCTCCTGATATGATGGTATAGGTATAGGAGCTGCTGGATGTGGTGTCAACATGTACGCTGCCCTGGAAGACTGCTGACATGGCGAGAACTGCTGAGCTGGCTCTGACTGGGGCACCCTGCTAGTGCCCTTTCATGCCGCAGCATCTAATTTCCGAACGGTCATAGTCTATCGCGTGTCCGACATTTCTCTGTAGATAAGTAGAATAAGTTAACTTAGGGACTCAACCCTATACAACATAGCTCAACAACATGATTAAAGAAGAAAGAAGGGTAACCACATTATTATGCCCTGTAGCCTCCTGCCTATGGGATGCAGTACATAACACACCTATAGACAAGACTCTACCAGACACAACTTGCAGATTCCCTAGGATACGACCTGCTCTGATAACAAGTTTGTCATGCCCCACCTTAGGAGGCATGACTGGCACCTGGAGCCATACTGGGCTCTGAACTGACCTGACTAGGCTTATGCACTTCAGGCGCTCGCCCGCTCTTCAATTCAAGAAAATGATGAGCTATATCTCGGCTGTGAATAAAGCCTCCGGACGACAAGGCCGCATATCTACCTATAAAAAGAAAATAGCTAACCAACAACACGCAGTAAAAGGGATCCTATGCAGGCCGACAAGACCACCATGCTGTCTAGTTATGTCATAATGAAAACAGGCAATCAAAACTATACTACGACTAACAAGGCAGCTAACTAATAGCTAAATTAGGCCCCACACGGCCATCACGCAAAAGAAGACATACATAAGCCCCACACAGACAACAACAGAACTAGTACTGAAGATTTGTAGCCTACAAGCCTCTAAGAGTGGAATAATGGTCGGGACAGGGCCCTAACCTACCCATAAACTTTATAATCAAAAGAAAAAACCTTCTAACAAACAACTCTGAGGCAAAAGGAGCTAATTAGACTACTGACTCGGCTGATGACTAGGGAGGTCCTAAACTTTGTCTACCCGTACCTGCAGACAAGTAATGCAGCGCCCTACAGATGGACGTCAGTACAACATGTACCGAATATGTAAGGCAGTAAATGATAATGACTGAATAATACTGATAATGAAACCGAAACAATTCAATAGGAGGGATAGAGAGTTAACCTGAATAACCTTACAAACTGCTGTAAAACTAACAATAAATAGTGCAAACAAGAACCTTACCTGGCCCCCATCAGCCCGGAGGGTACAACCAGCACAGAATAACCCGCCTGGGGCCCCTATAAGTCCTTTCGATCACACTCCAATCTATATACCCCTAATATGGTCAAAATGAGTCAACAGGTAACTATAGCCAACCTACCAGTCCCTTGGGTCTGCAACTGAGCTCGCTCGGCTCCTGATCTGTAGTTGTGTCTGAGTCCGGTGGACTCCTGATAACTGCACCCTAAGCACCAGGCTCGACGAGGGTAAGTGATGCCGATGCGGCATAAAAAAATAGTCCATCCATGGAATGGACTATAATATGGCCCTTGGGCCTCTATGTCTTCTCTTGGGACAACATCTATCTCCTTGGAGCGATCTATATAGTCTCGTAGGCAACGACACAACTAGTAACGCTGGGGTTGGTCATGGAAGGCTATATAGGGCAGGGTCAATCCCAATCTGAATAGAAGACGCTAATCCCAAACTAATACTAGCAGCTAATCATAACAATCGTTCTTCTGGTGTTCTTATGAGAGTCTAGGTCATATAACAACACAACAGGAATAACTTGCCGAAGGAATTTGCCTTAACATACCTTGAATGCCGATTTCTGATTTAACTAGCAAGGTTTAACTTGCAATCGGCAGTTTTTTCCAACTGTAACCTTTATACTAAGAGAATAGAACTAATTTCAATACTAAACTCGGCAAATATCAATAACTTTCGATAATAGAATTAAATATAATACAACTTCTAATAACTCGGCTGAAAATCTACAATTTCCTGAGAGTTCAGAAGGGAGAAGTGTTTACCTAATGCCTGTGACCAGGTAGGAATCAATTTGGAGAAATTCTGACAATTTTTACTCAGTGGAGTTCCGATTTACTGAGCGAATTTTTGAGAAATAACTCCATAGTAATGCTTTCCGTAGGCCTAGAATCATTACCCAAAGTTAAACTGAATCCACCCATAGATATAGACCTGAACATCCCAACAGTGGGATCTGACCCACCCCTGACAGATAGGAGTCCAAATGATTATTGCGTACAACCCATTCCAAGATGGCGAGCTACCTCACAATGAGGTGCATCCTACCAGGGATGCTGCTTACTACGGTGACCCGTATTGGGTACCTCCGACCTATTCTTACTATGAAGGCAGGACCCTATAAGATAAATAGGTAGTTACTTCGTCGCACGAGTTGCTTGCCCTACCACCAGGTCCTTTGATGCCCTTCTTTGCTGACATATCTAAGCAGCATTTCTCATGATAGACCCATGTTACCTTTTCGCTCATATAGGGAGTTCTCCTACCCTCTCTTGTTACTAATATGCCTCAAGGACTATGCATGATTTGATTGGGGGAGGGGGTGAATGCCCTTTCCGGGCTTGTTATGTAAAGAAAATTTAAAGTATGTCTGGATGAATGAATGCCCTCACCTGGCCTATTTTGAATTGATTAAAATTATTGACCCTTGCTAGACTAAATTCTTGTTTGATAATGTGAGTTTCCATTGACAGGTTAGTTTTACATGCCAATTAATTCACAACTCGTGCTTTACAATTGCTTTTGTAGATAATAGATAGGAAATAAACTCCAAGGGTTTTCTTCATACCATGACTTTTTTAAGGAGCAAATTTTCTTTTATTTATTTTTTGGTGTCGAACGGAGTGACATTTCTCTATGATAGATTGAGAGGTGACTTAATTAAGGGAAAATTCCAAGTTTGATTTATCTTGATTGAGTCCTTGTTGCACTTATGTTGAGCAGTACCACCAAAATTTTTGCAAAATGAGTTTTTGAGATGAAAGGGGCACATGAATTTGAACAATAAAGCATTTCTCTTGTCATGAGTTACATATTCTTTGTTTGTCTTTTGATTCACAAAAATGAGTATCCAAAACTTGAAAAGTAGCTTGTCTAAAGTCATGCCTTTGAATTGATCATGAGAATAGTTGAACTCTTTGGATTGTGATGCCTTGTGTGGTAAGGTTTTTGCTTAATTCTTGTATATGCATGTCATCTAGAACTTTCCACAAATGTGATTTAAGGCAAAATTCTAGAGATAGCTGCACTTGAAAAATGACCTTAGGCTTTATTTTTGGATAGTTACTTCACCATAAAATAACTTCCTTGAACATCAACCCTTGTTAACCAATATCTGAGCCTTAAACCCTTTTCTTGAAAATCATATTACAAGCCCCATGCCCTTTTTAATCCTCTCCTTTGGAATTCGTTCCTCCTTAATTGCTAGTGATAAAAGAAACATGAAGGCTTGAAATTCAAGGTTTGGGGATGAAAAAAATGAAATGTGATGTAGGCAAAAGCTAAGTTTGGGGGTGCACACAAAAGGGAAAAAGAGTAGTGAGCTTCGATGTGAGGTAGCACCAACTGCTTGATGTAAAAACAAAATGGCTGGTTGAAAAAACCTTTGATCAAAAGAAGAACAAAATGAACTAAATGGTGCTATCTCTTGTATAGAAGAGGCTTGACAAAAAAAGTTGTTAAAAGGGTGGCTCTTTTTGGAAAAATTAGGATTGTGAAAAAGGAGATATAAGGTAGAGCTGACTCGCTATATATAGTAGGATGAATGAATGTTCTCACCAAAAAGGAAATAGGGAGGTTCTAGTCACTAGAGCTAAATGTTGTCCTACCCTTACCCCTAGCCTTCATTATGACCGCAAGTCCCTAGTGATTCTGAGTGTAGCAACTCTACATTAGTGGTGAGTTACATGAAGGGCAAGCCTATGTTTCAATGTGTATACACTTGAATACCTTTGAGAGAGTGAGTGTCTTTGCATCATCTTATAATCCCTATGTGTGGATTGTATGTGAGTGGGATTCTCTTTTTTTGTGAGTGGAATCACTTCCTTGGAGTAAATGCTAAAATTGTGCTATTAATTAAGAGGTATGAATGCAACAAGATGTACAGTGAACTTCTAGGCAAACCTTGCATGTTAAATGTCAATGAATTAAAATGCTTTTTGATCTTGATTTGATTGAATATGCCCTTGATTTGGATTGAAGGAATGAAAATGATATATGCCAAGGGTTTGTGGTGATACCGATTGAATTTGTGCAACTGTTTCAGTTTTTTTAATTTTTGAGTCTATGTGTGGTTTTTGAGGTTGTCTTAAGTTTTAATGGTCTTATGTGCAGCTCTCATGATGTGATGTGCTTTATTCAATTCTTGTTATGAGTGAATACTTTTCTTGAGGACAAGCAATAGTTTAGGTTTAGGGGTTGCTCAAGAAAAGTACAAGTTTAGGGGTTTGATAAATTGTTATATTACCAATCATTCGGCTTTTTAAGCATGAACTATTACTTTGTTTTCACACAATTAGGAAGGGTTTATGCCTTTTATCTTTGATTGTGCAGGTATTTAACATAGACAAGTAAAATGGAAGAATTGAACTAAAAGCACTCTATTGGAGGTAAAAAGGATATGCGTGCCTCATATTGACATCTGCGAAACACAGGTGCCATGCAAATGGTACTAGAGTATTAGCTGAACTGAATCTGTGAACAGCAGGTTGGCACCTATGACGCTGATGTGTGGTGGGTTTGCAGCATTTTTGATGCTTAAAATGAGAAAATAAGCATGGACTTAGGTGTGTTTATACTGATATGATGCACTTTTGCTTCGTTTTCAAAGAAATTAGGTGTTGGAGTTGAAATGTGAAAAAGAAGTGAAAATAATGCAAAAAAGGGCCAAGTACAGATCTCAATACGAGGCATATTATCATGGTATAAGCCATACTAGTAGTCGTGAAAAATCCCAGAAGATGAGTTTAATACAAAGGCCAAGTTACGACTCGTGGTACGAGCCATACCCAGGAAGTCGTAGAAAATATCAGAAGAATCTGCACCGGGTCAGTCTCCTGGTACAGGTAGCAACCACTAATCGTAATATCTACCTACTACCCGTACTAAGAAGTTGTGGTGAAGTTCAGAAAGATTGATAAATGGAAGAACTCAAGGTACGAAAGGCAACCACGAGTTATAGAATGAAGGTACGAGCCGTACCAAGCCACTTGTGGAAATAATCAGAAGATGCCAGAAGTCTTAGGTTCTGACCAAGACCAGATTGTATGACTTGGAGGATCTATATACAATTCGTACCAAGTTCCAACACTTAGCCAAAAATTAGAAGCTGCCAGGCATTTTTTGAGTAGAGGTACGACTTGTACAATCATGGTACGAGTCGTAGGTGAAGGCAGCAATAGTTAGCAGTTTCCCTGTTAATTTAGAAGAAGTTTCTAATTATTTGTATAAATACTTTTCTAGGTTATTTTAGTTAGGAAGGGGAATAGAATTCGATTCTTGGGAGAAGTATTCGACTTTTGGGAATATTGGGAACAATTTTTGGAGAATTTCTTGCTTTGATTCTTCTATTATTCTTGAATTGTTCTTAAATGATATTTTGCAATAATCAAGTGGGTTTACTTTTCAATTTTTATTGTAAGTTCTAAATTATGTTTTTTTTCTATGAATGCTAATTGTTTTCTTACAATCATGAGAGGCTAAAACCTCCACAACTAGGGGTGTGGGAACTATGGTGAAATAACAAACTAGGGTTTGCACAAAGTGATTCTACACCAACGCTAATGCTTGTATTATATTCTCTTAATCTTAAATGTTTCTTGAAAAAGTGCAACGTTAGGAATTTCCTGAATTCCCTACTTTCTTGAATCTAGAGAGCTAGAGATTAGGAAAAGAGAATAACAACAAAGCCTTGAACTTTATGGTTCATTGTACGACTTGAGCTACAGTTGCAATATAATTTGGAAGAAATTGATAATGGTTAAAGTGAAATCACTCAAGAGATCTTACCCGGTAATTGAGTATAGTCATCCAATAGGGACGAACCAGTCATTTGGATGAGTCCATGTTATTAGTTCTACAAACTAGGTATTGGGACAGATCATTGGTGTAAAACTCAAAGTAGTTATGAATCCATTGGGACACTTCCCTAGTTAATTACATAATCTTGATAACAATCCAACTGTTAATAGTGTTACATGTTTACTTCTTTACTAAACCCGCCTTTTAGGAAAAAACAGAATTGAAAGCTTAAATATTAGCATTATTCTATATCTTGACCATATTTCTTGTGGGATCGACCCCAACCTAGTTGGGTTCTTTATTGACAACATCCGCATGATACTTTTACAGGAGTGTGATTTGAGAATTATCAGACGCGGATGACCCCCAAAAACATTGTCTCAACCTGCTAAGCACCTGCAAAACGCAGGTGCCATGCAAGTGATCTGGATGCTGACAAGGGCAAAATTATCCAGTTTTGGCAGAAATGTACCTGAGAAGCTTCCAAGGGAAATTTTGGAAAGCTGTGCAGTAGGAATTTACATATTTTTACCGCAATTGTACATACACACATTATGTCATATTGAATATTGTAGAGAGAAGTTTATAGAGATAGAAAGTAGAGTACAATTGCTTCATCTTCTTCAAACCCCACTGGGCAAAAACTCCATTGTTGCAGATTTTAAGCTTAATTTTAGTACTTAATATGATAAAGTTAGAGGAATTCTTAATGGGTATAATTTCTCTTTCCTTATAAATTATTAGCTTGGGGTGTGTGCAAATGAGTGTTTGAACTTGATTAGGTGTTGATGATTTGTTCTTAAATTTGATTAATATGCATGAATCTATTATTTTCTCCAAGTTTTAATTGAAAAATTAATGGTTGCAAACATTGGTTTATCTTGCTTATCTTGCTTTTGCTTGAGAAAGAGAAGTGAGATTTGGGTGATGATTCAATAGTGAGGATTTAGGTGTGTGATGCTTGGGCTTGAGCTAGAGATAGTCAAGACCCATATTCATGCCCAGTTATGGGATAAGGCTAGAGATAGCTTAACGTTTTCTCAAACTTGTTGTCAGATTTGTGATTATAGCTTTGCAGTTTGCGAAAATACAAAGCAAACACATCCTTGCAGTTGAAAAACAAGAGCGTGTAACTTTATTCATTTCTATTCATATTATAATTAAAATTTAAGGCATTTCAATCGACCCCAATCTAATTGACACTCCATCAATTGCACACCCCTAGTTCCTCTTTATTTATTGCAACAAGTGATTTGCCCTGTTTAACTATAAAATTTGAATTTGGCACTTGCTTCTTTTCCCCAATATTTATATTATGTTGTTTAAACATTATGGTAGCTAGTTTGAGTTGATTTACAAATTTTGGATCATTCGTTCTCAATCTTTGTGGGATTCGACCCCGACATCCTTTAGGAAATTTGTTTTTAACAACGACCGCTGTCACCTCCTTTAAAAGGGAGAGATGTATTGAGTGTTATCAGTAGACTAGAGCCAAACATGCATGCAACTTACTTAGGCAACCAATGGTTTTGTTTCAATTGCACCATAGATGTTAATCTACTTTAATTTTGTCAAACTAAAGAAAACTTCCTTCTGCCTAATTGCTTGTTACTAATTGGAATTCAACCTATGTCAAGCAGAATCCATTAAACAAGGGTTATGACTTGAGTTATTATTGATTGATGCTAACCCATCACGACTCAGTCTGCACCTTGGACGCAAAATGGTACTTGGCGCCATAAGTGACCCGAAGCTAACCCATGGTCTAACATCAAACTAGTAAACTAAGTAAACATAAATGGAAGTTGTATAAAAATAGTTATCCAAGTAATACTATTTTGATGAGAGTAAGCATAATTGAAATGAATACTGAACAACTGTGTTTAAAAGCCATCTACTAACTAGCGAGTTGTTGGGATAAGCCCCCAGCTAACTCTAAAGTCTGACTGAATAAAGAACTTCCTCAAAAGAAAATGTCGTCTCAGAAGATGAGGACTCACCAATGGGGATGCTGCTGAAATTGTCGGAAGGAACAATTGACGATGCTAAAACTGAGAACCTGCACCTGTATCATAATACAATACAACCTAGAATATATGCATCAGTACTTTAAATGTACTGAGTAAGTGAGAAATACATATAACATGAAAATAAGCATCTAAATTTAAATAACATGAAATGACCAATTGATACTGAGTACTGATAGAAGATGAGGTATAACTGTGATAAGGTCATAAACATGTCCTGGAGCTGAGTGATTGAACTAAGATAGACTAAGACTTTGTTGAACTGGATTGTACTGACATGTAGGAGAGTGTATAACCGACATATAACCGTGTGAGCTAGACGTGGCGTCTGATGTATACACCCCATCGGTGAGAGGCCACGGTACCTTGCCAGGGTATAGTGGCTGAGCTGGGCGATCATAAGTATGAGGCCCGTTAGGGCTAAAACTATGATGGCAATGTAGTTTTGGGAACCTGGATGCGCTGAACCTTGGCCCACACGGTGCTAAGTTCTACTCCCACTTGATAGTCCTAACTTGACCACTATGCTAATAGCTCGAAACTGATGCCATAGACTAAGTCAGGAATTCTAATTTGGAAATAACTTGAGAGTCTGTAGGACCTAATAACTGAAAGCTGCTGTTTTAAGACTGGCCAGAGCTTCTTATCTAGAAACATCTTATTGCCTAAGAATAATCTAATAACTGGAACTAGGGAGTATTACTGAACTAAACTCCACAAGATCTGACCATTGTCAAACTTATCAGCTGACTTCCTGAGAGATACTGAAAGGGCTCATTTCTAACTGAGGCTGAATTAACATGCCAACTGACTGTGAACTCACATGATGGTAATAACATGGAAATTCAAGAACTAATAGAGCCAAGCAACATTAGTATCTAGTCAACTATGCAAGACCCAATTTACTGCATTTATAGAATTAGGGCTAAAACCATTTCACATGAAGAAAATAGAAACATGATCACTAAGTAGTGGAAACATAGCAAGAATTCATATGAACAACAATCCACAAGAATTAATCTGAATCTAGCTAAAAATTTACCCTAACTCACATCTTCAGGGCTAAAACTGATAAGAAATTTCAGAAGGATTTTGGGGCACATGGGAAGGGAAATTACCTTGTTGAATTCCCACATACCTGGAGTAAAATCCTTAGAAGAAAATCTAGAGGAGTCATGAAGAAAACTGGAAGCCCTAGCTTAGCTCTCAACTGTTTGTCCGGAACTTCTACATTCTGAAAGTCCTAGGTTGAGAGAAATAAGAGGGATTAAGTAGATCACCTCTTTAATTCTCTTCAAAACGCTCCCAAAACGACGTATTTTAGGAATTAAAAAGGTGGAAAGTTACAAAATACCCTTGAAAGAAAGTCTAGAGAAACTATCATCAGGATCCAATGGGTCACACAATGAGTCGTTGGTTGAAACCATGACTCGTTGGGCAATTTGATCTATAAAACTTGAAACATGATTTTTAATGAAAACCAACATAAAACTTGCCCATAATTCGTAATTCTATAATAGTAACTCAATTAGATCAAACCCATGTAGTGAAATTGAATTTTCATGCATTGGGTAAAACCCCATAGATTTTTGATAGGAATTTCATGAATTTGAAAGAGATTGGGCATAGGTGTGAAAGGATTTATCCATTCATAACCCTACATACCTGGGGAGAATTAAATCTCACCACTCCTTGAAAGCCGAATGGAAATCAATGAAGAAAACCTTGAAGACAAGCTTGATCACCTTTTCAATCCTTTAATTTTTGCATGCATTAGAATAAATAGGCTAGAAGGGCTTCACCTATCTTAATACATTCAAAAAATAACTTAAAACAACGTAATTTAGGACCTTAGAGAGTAGGAATGACGAAAATGCCCTTAATGAAAAATCCTGAAAAATCTGAACTTGTGAACTAACGGATCATTGGAGGATACCACGAATCATGGTATCCATCCGTCGTCTGCACTGCCAAAATCCCTGATCTCAGATTCGACCCCACAACTCAATAGGATGAGTTGCCCTATCAAACAACGTGTCGTTGTTTCGTCCGTTGCTTCCTCCTTCAGGTCTTGTACTACTCCTTCCAACGAGCCTCACCATGAATCCTTACATACTCCAACAAGTCGTGGTTGCCTTCCGTTAGGTCTACTGGAAAATATTGTTATCCCCATACAACGACTGGTGACCACGACCCGTTACCTTCCCTTAAGCTGAGGTCAGGCACCCACCACAACTCCAAACAACGGCTCTTTGTAACCAACGATGAGTTGTTACTTCGATTGTTGTTTCCACTGTCACCAGGCATAGTCCTTCCCACGACTTCTTCCCACGGGTCGGTGGTTGGACCAACGATCCGTTAGGTCGTCCGTCCTATGGATTTTTCCCAATTTTTAGCCAACTTTCATTTTAAATCCTGGGTATAATCTTAGAAACTTTCAAGGTATTACAACATCTCCCTCCTCGGAACATTCATCCTCGAATGTTGGAAACATACAGAAAATAGAGACATGCAATCATTACACTCAAATACTGATAATTTAAATCAAAAACTAACGGAACGACTATCTTTGATTCAAACCACATAGCTAAATTGATTTCATGATTCACATACAAATCCATATACATAAAAGAAACTTGATCACATGAACTGAATATGAAAACTAAATAGAGTTTTAGGGCTAAACTTATACCGCAAGCTGGAACTGAGCCTGTAGAGAATAAATGTGGGTATCTAGCCATCATATCCATTTCGGCTTCCCACATAGCTCCCTCAACCTTCTGATTCTTCCATAACACTTTAATTGAAGCTGCTTCCTTGTTCCTTAGCCTACGAACCTGTCGATCCAGTATTTCTACCGGAACCTCCTCATAACTGAGACTGTCTTTTGCACCAACACTATCCACCGGGACAACTAAAGCTAGATCACCCAAACACTTTTTCAAGAGTGGCACATGGAATACAAGATGCATAGAAGCTAATTCTGAAGGCAACTCCAACTCATAGGCCACTTGCCAACACGTCTCACTATCCGGTACGGGCCGACATAGAGGGGACTAAGTTTCCCTTTCTTTCCGAACCTCATCACTCCCTTCATGGGAGAAAACCTCAAAAATACCCAGTCATTGACTTCAAATTCTAATTCTCTTCTTGTCACGTCAGCATAAGACTTTTGGCGACTCTGGGCAGTTTTCAACCGGTCCCTTATCAATCGAACCTTCTCCATAGCCTCATGAACCAAATCTGGTCCAATCATCACCGTTTCACCAACCTCAAACAATCCAATGGGCGACCTACACCTCCGCCCATAGATAACCTCGAACAGTGCCATCTGGATACTAGAATGATAGCTATTATTGTATGCAAACTCGATAAGTGGAAAATGCTCATCCCAGCTACCTTTGAAGTTAATTACACATGCTCTCAACATGTCTTCAGGGGTATGGATTGTCTGCTCCGCTTGACCATCCATTTGTGGGTGAAATGTTGTGTTGAGGTTAACCTTTGTACCCAATCCTTTTTGAAACGACTTCCAAAAACTGAGAGGTAAATTGAGTACCTCTATCTGAATTGACGGATAAGAGCACTCCATGCAATCAGACTAGCTCCCGGATATATAGCTTGGCATAATCCTCTACTAAATCCGTGGTCTTAACTAGGAGAAAATGAGCAACCTTGGTCAACCTGTCCACCATAACCCAAATGGAGTCATATTGTCGATGAGTATGGGGTAAACCTGTGATGAAGTCCATTTTAATTTCTTCCTACTTCCAAGTGGGAATGCTGATATCCTGAAGTACACCTCCCGATCTCTGGTGCTCAACCTTTACTTGTTGACAATTCGGACACTTGGCTACGAATTTGCAATATCCTTCTTCATGCCATTCCACCAATAGATTTCTCGTAAGTCATGGAATGTCTTGGTGGCACCTAGGTGGATAGAATACCTAGATCCATGAGCCTTATGCAACATCCAACTGCTCAAATCATCTACATCTGAAACATATAGGTGACCCTGGTACCAAAGCACACCATCTCCCCCTTTGGAGAAGACCTCTACTTTCTGATTCTGAACAACTTCCTTTAACTTTACCAAAATCGGGTCCTCATCTTGCCTAGCTTTTACATCGGTCACCAAGGATGATTCCGATCCATCCTAAACCATAACATCACCATCGGTTGAGCCAACCAACCTAACTCCCAACCTTGCGAGTCGATGCACATCCTTCACCAACTCCTTTTTCCCTTCATCCACAGGGGACACACTCTCCATAGAGAGCATACTAAGTGTATCCGCTACCTCATTGGTGTTATCCGAATGGTAAAGGACACTCATATCATAGTTCTTGAGTAGCTCCAACCACCTCCTTTGCCGAAGATTGAGATCTTTCTGTGTGAACACATATTGTAAGCTCTTATGGTCTGTGAACACATCCACGTGGACACCGTACAAGTAATGTCGTAATATATTCAAGGAGAATACCATCGCGGCAAATTCAACATCATGGGTCGGGTAATTCTTCTCATGAACCTTTAGCTGTCTAGAGGCATAGGCTATGACTTTCTCATGTTGCATCAATACGCACCCAAGTCTGATCCTTGAAGCATCACAATACGCTATGAACCCATCGGTATCCTCGGGTACGGTCAACACAGGTGTTGAGGTAAGTCGAGTCTTCAACTCTTTGAAGCTCTTCTCACAAGCCTCCGACTATTGGAATTCACCTTCTTCTGGGTTAATTTAGTTAAAGGTGGTGCTGTTATACCCCGGAAGCCCAAAAATTAGACCTGAGAGTTGAAATGAAGAAAAGCTTAAAAATTGGCACTAGGCAAAAAAATAGTCGTGGGATGACTCATTGGTGCAGCCCACAAGTCGTGATGTGACTCGTGGGAAGGCAAATGGGGAGTTTGGGAAGTTTGAGAAAAAGGACACACAGGTATGACAATGACTCGTGGTCAGACCCCACGAGTCGTTAGGTCAGCCATGGGGTGGGTAAGGAAAGAAAAGAGAAGAAGGGAGGAAATACACTCGATGGGAGGACCGCATAAGTTGTGGTCAGTCCCCACAATTCGTGGGGTGAGTCGTGGTCAAGAAGAGTATATTTTTGTTGAAGCCCAGACAGTGTACTTCATGAACGACTCCACGAGTCGTGACATTGAGCAACGAGTCGTTAGGTCCTCCATTAGGACCAACCTGGTAGTTGTTTTTTGCAAATTCAGTAAGGGATTTTCAATAATTCCTAAGTTCCTAAGGCCTAAACTACATCATTTACGTTATTTTCTGAAGTGTATTAAGATAGGCTAAGCCCTCCTAACCTATTAGATTCTCATGCATGCAAAGTAAGGAAAGTTTAGAGGTGATCAAGCTAGTCTTCAAGGTGTTCTTCATCAATTTCACTTTGGGCTTTCTGGCAGTGGAGAGAATTGATCTTACCCAAGTATGTAGGGTTATGAATGGGTGTTTTCATTCACACCCATGCCCAATCTCTCTTAATTCATGAAATTTGATAAAAAATCCCATGGGGTTTGGACTTAAATCTTGTGGAATTCAAATGATCTATTAATGGGTTATTTTCTTTTGTGATTTATATTATATTTTCTGAATTACAATCAGATTCTACAACTATTTTGGATATTAAAATTATTAATTTAAATTTCTCCTAAATTAAGCCTAATTATGCATGTTCTATGATGAATCGAGTTATGATCTTTAGTTAAATTGTTGATATTCATAAACACATCATGATTTATGATTTTAAATAGGGATTTATTCAAATACCCATTATAATTTGAAGATTTGCAAAGTATATTTATGATCTACAAGTATGCATTAATCCCATGATTTTCAAATTATATTTTTGGCCGACTCACGGGCCTTAATCTCATGGCTAGTTCACAAATTTACAAGCATGTTTATGACTATCATGATTTAACTAGCCCATGAATCTCATGCATATTATACTATGAGCACTATATATGTTTTGGGAG
>JACEIK010012154.1:8370-24573 GCA_018107945.1 Datura stramonium | reverse complement strand
ATAAGATTTTTGAACAACTCTTCATGAATTAGGAGATATTGGGCATGGGTGTGAATGAGAACACCCATTCATAACCCTACGTACCTGTAAATGGATGATTCTTACCCTCCATTGAATGCCCAAGAAGGAATTAAATAAAACCTTGAAGTATTGCCTTGATCGACTCCTTAGTCTATCACTCTTGCATGCATGAATATGAAAAAGGCCTAAAATGAACTTAACCCCTTTAATACTCACTATTCATAACTCAAAACAACGTAGTTTAAGCCTTAGGATCTTAGGAATTACAAAAAAGCCCTTACTGAATCCGTAGAAAATAACTGCCAGGTGGTCCCAATTCGGGACGTAACTACTCGTTACCCTGGACCACGACTCGTGGAGTCGTCCGTGAAGTACATTGCTCAACAGGTCTCCTGGGCTCATAACGGAAGACATCACGACTCGTTACTGGGTGACCATGACTCGTGGTCACCACTCGTGATTTACACTGCCTCAATACCAAGAATTCCTTAGCTAGCTGACCACGACTCGTGGTCACCAATCGTGATTAACACTGCCTCAATACCAAGAATTCCTTAGCTAGCTGACCACGACCCTCTCCATGAATTGTGGGGACTAACCACGACTTGTGGGGTCCTTTCGTCAAGTATACTGCCTCTCCTCTCCTCTTTTCCTTGCTCACCCACACCACGACTAACCTAACGACTCATGGGGCCTGACCATGAGTCGTGGTCACATCTGTGGGACCCAAATTCCAAAATTTCAAATTCATTCCCTGACCTCCCCACGAGTCACATTAGCACTCTTGAGCTCCTCTCACGGGTCTCCTCACGACTCGTTCTGTGCCTAGTGTCAGATTTTAGGTTTTTCTCCGTTTCAACTCTCGGGTCTAATCTTTGGGCTTCCGAGATATAATAATAAGTATTCTACCTTACCATGGGTTTGTACGAAACACTGGCTATCGAAGGTTCTGGGGCTGATGATATCTGCTGGGGGCATGAGTGGTGTCCGCCACTCGGCCTCTGAGGGGAAAACTCTGAATCTCCTATCCTAGCCCTTTTAGCCTCTCTCTCTTTTTCCTTCACCTGTTTCGCTTCTATTTGTTGAGTGAATATCACCAAACGTGGAAAGTCTACGTCATTGTGCAACATGGCAGTCCTGCACTCTTTGACCAAGGAGTCTGACACTCCGTTCATGAATCTACTCATACGAGCCCTCTGGTCGGCTACCATCTCGGGTGTATATTTGACAACTGCGTAAACTCCAACGCGTACTATTGGACATTCATGTCGTTTTTCCTCAAGTTGATGAACTCTTCCGCCTTTTCCTCCCTCAAATCGCTAGGGAAAAACCTGTCTAGGAACGAAGTCATAAATTCATCCCATCTTATAGGGGCTGCTCCAATTCCCCGACTATCTCTCCACTAACAAAACCATTTATAAGCAACTCCTTTCAGCTGGTAGGAGGCTAAGTCTTTGCTCTTAGTTCCCGTCACTCCCATGATTTGGGGGATCTTTTGGATCTTTTTTAAGAACTCATACGGGTCTTTGTCCACCTTTGACCCTATGAATTTGGGTGGGTTCATTCAGAGGATGTCTCTTACTGTAATACCTCGGAAGTGCCTAGGAGTAGACCCGGGAGTTAAAAGTTTAAAACTGCTGAAACTAGGAAAAATAGCAAGGAACGGGCCATGCAACGACTCGTGGTATCAAACCATGGGTCGTTGTATATGGTCGTGGTGAAGGGAAATATTGGTGGAAGTGGAGACAACGATCGATGTGACAACCCGTTGTGGGATACAACAAGCCGTCCTTTGCAGTCATGGTGGGATATGGACCGTGGCATCAGGGAAACAACGGGTAACCCCACAACCCGTCATGAGTTACCACGAACTGTCATTTGTAGTCGTTGATCGAGGAATGAAATTTCCAGTGGCCTTGTCGAAAGGAAACAATGACTCGTTGATTGGTGTAATGAGTCGTGGTGAAGCTCGTTAGAGGATGAGATGTTAAAATTTAGGAGGAAACAACGGTCGATGTAACAACGCGTTGGTTCAAAGGACGAGTCGTTCTGTCCATCCGTGGTTTAGTTCCAGAGGCTAGTCTCAGCAGTGCTCACGAAGGGCCATACAACGGGTCGTCGTTCCTTCCAACGACTCGTTGGTACGACCCGTTGGACCGATTTGGATAGTTTTCAGGGAAGATTCATTAAGGACAATTTCGACTTTTCCATGCTATGAAACCTTAAACTACGTCGTTTTAGCCTAGGAAAGGTGAATTTTTAGAGGGATAATTTATTCTAAGTCCTCATTCATGCATGCAAGAGTATAGAGAGGTGACCAAAGGTGATTCAAGGCTTTTCTCTTTAAATTCTTCCAATTCCTTCTTGGGCATTCAAGGGAGATTAAGAATCAGTTGTTTCCAGGTATGTAAGGCTATCAATGGATGTTTTCTTCCACACCCATGCCCATTCTCTACGATTTCATGAAAATTCTATCAAAAGTTTATGGGGTTTTGAAGTAGAATTATATAAAAATCTAATGATTTGTTAATGGGCTTTGTGATTTTAGAATCTTATCATATTCTATGGGTTTCCGATCAGTTTTTATGATCTAAATTATTTATAATGTTATCGATTTTGATTTCTATGGAACTAAGCCTAATTATGCATGACCCATGATGAATCAATTTATGATCTACTTTTCTATTAATGATATTTACAAGCCCAACATGAATTATGATTTAATTATGGATTTAATCAATTACTCATCATGATTTCATGGATTTCAAGCTATAAGCATGATTTACAAGTATGTATGAACCTTATGATTTATGACTTATGTTTTGGCTGACTGACCGGCCTTGTTTCATGGCTAGTTCAGGTATGTACAGGTATGTTTATGATTATCACGATTTAACTAGCCCATGAATTCATGCATGTTATACTATGAGCACTATATATATGTTTTGGGAGTAGTATCAAACACCGAGTAGGTTTGAGGCTCAGGTTAAGCCCTGAATCTCATAAACTACATGCCACCATAGGTATATTGGGACCTCCTTTGTGACTGCCCCGGACCAAATGGCCCTTTTCATGGTGATATCACACCCTTCATGGTTCTTCCTTTCGCAAGGTACGAACGACCTCCCGATTAGGTTTACAAGTCGGACTTCATGTGTGTACTCATATGGGGTATGTCGGTTAAGAGAATCTCCCACTGTTCCTCATGATTCATGAATGTTTATGATTATGTATTTGGCTCAGGTCATGTTAATTAAAATTTTCTCTTATGATTATGATTATGTTTGTACTACGAATGTTTTGAAAAACCTTGAGCCTTATGTTATATTATGATGTTTACGATACGAGCATGATGTCCTACTCTTTTAATCATTTATGAGTTTTATATATTTTAAATGTACGTTTTACTTACCTTTCATACTCGGTACATTTCACGTACTTACTTCATACTTTCTATGTTGTATCGTATCATGATACAGGAACTGGCTCTCAGACTCACCCTCCTCAGTATCTCTTTAGAGTTCGCTGTCAACTTATTTGGTGAGTCCTCATGTTACGAGGGCCATATGTTCAGACTCTATTGTTCTCTTTCAGTTTCAGTATTGTAGGGTTAGTTGGGGTGTTGTCCCATCAACCCGTCTTTCATGATTAGAGGCTTTTCAGACTATAAGTTGTATTCAGCCGTCATGTATGGATCATGTATTGTCTTTTTTTCGTTGAGATGTCATGATTTCGTTTCCTTATGTTAAGTCTTCCACTTATGTGAATGAATTAGATGTATGCTTATGCCATGGGTCGACTTGGGGTCTCTCGGGGCTCCTTGTTCCGTGCCTACAACTTGGGTATACGTTTGGGTGGTGACACTTACCCTCGCCGCTACTACATCCCCATTCTGAGAAATGTGATCCCTCGCCTGCTAAGTAATCAAGGAGTCATGGCCTGCGCCAACATATGAAGGGTTGCCCGGAACTCGACAAAAGTAACATGGTCATCCATCGGGTTCGCTGCGGCTGGTGGGGCATGCTGGAGCCCATTACCATTTCTTCTTACATTCTCTCTTCTGGGAGGCATTATCTGCGAGTGCGTAAAGCAAGAGTTAGGAGAGGAACTATTAGAGTTTCATACTCTTATGCATGATAAGAATCATGAAGAAAAGGAAATATTCCTAAAACGTCTCGTAGACTCTTCATCATAAGTGTGGTGCGCTTCACACCCATGAAAAAGACTCTACTTAACGCTGCTTTTAGACACTCTAGGATACTTCAAAACCTATTGCTCTGATACTAAGTTTGTCAGGACCCGAACATAGGCTTAGATTGAGATATGGGACAAGGAACCCCGAGAGGCTCCAAGTCGACCCATGGCATGATCATAGCATCGCATTAACTAGACAATAACTAACAAAATCATAACTGAATGGAAGCCAACTGATACATAAAGCATAATCTAGTAAAACTCTGATACATCAACTGAATCTATTTACACAAGTCTGAAAGCCTCTACTACACTGATGAGTTGCTGGGACAAGCCCCCAGCTAACTCCTAAAGTCCGAAACTTGAGCATAAATGAAAATGGAAAACATGAATAGCGCCCTCGGGAGATGAGGACTTACCACAAGCCGCTGAAATGAGAATGGAGCATATCTAACCACACGGCTGAGTCTGAAAACCTGAATCTATATCATGAAATGATATAGCACATAAAGTATGCAGTCAATACTTAGAATGTACTGAGTATGTAGGAAATGTAAATAAACTAAGCATGCAAGTATACAAGAGAGAAGTAAAGTGAATGCAACACTGAATATTTGACTGAGCTGAAATGCAATGACCATGTCTGAGATAAACATAAGTATTGACATGAAGCTTTTATTTGAAACCATTTACTGAAGTGTAATAAACTGACGCATAGAGGTCATGGACTGAACATATACTGAGAACTGAAATTGTAACGATTTATCATACACTTTACGGACCATTTGCTGATAATTGAGGCAAAATTCCTCTAAATTTGATTTAAACTGAAATCTGAATCTATACAGAGCTGAACAGAACTGGTATCATGGGCTAAGCTAAGGGAGATGTTCTTGCTACAGAGTGTCCCTGGCCGACTAAGAGAAACATTCTCTGCTAATGAGAATCCCTGACTGAGCTAAGGGAGACATTCTCATCTAATAAGAATCCCTGACTGAGCTAAGGGAGACATTCTCTGCTAATGAGAATCCCCGACTGAACTAAGGGAGACATTCTCTGCTATTGAGAATCCCTAATTGAGCTAAGGGGGACATTCTCTGCTATTGAGAATCCCTGAATGAACTAAGGGGAACATTCTGACTGACTGAGGGGAAACATTCTCGACTATGATGAGTTCTGATAAACTAGAACATGGAGATCACTAGTCTGACGTCATTCATCTCGTCTAAGTCACTTCAGCTAATCAGAGATAAAAGCATTCAACTATTTACATCATACTGAATATCATACTAGATTCATTTAGAGTCGATTAGGGCTACTTTCTACTAACAACAGGCCCAAAACTCTAAAGGATCATTCTCATACTTAATCATCATAGTCCTGAATCATCGTATACATCGTACATTCTAATTTCATTAAGCATTAATAAAATCACATCATACTTTAAACATGTCCACAACATTTGAATCTTGAATTCATATTATAAAGCATATATTCTAGATTCATGAGGGCTCCTAGATTGAACTCATACCCAAAGCATTTACATCGAAATCATCGGGAAAACATGTACATACTTTATATAGGTCAAAGCCCATAAGTTCTAATTGTGTTCCAACACATATAATTCAACATATGTTCTAGATTTGCAGGGACCCATATGATCTACATATAATTTAAGCAAAGATAAGAGCATGTGAATAATTTATAAAATCCCATTTGAACTTCTAGACTAACTTATGATGAAAATACCACATTCATGCTATTCACATATAATACAAATAATTCGAGAAGTACAAGTATCTCATTAGAAGCCACTACTATTAAGTATGAGGGTTCATAGAATTTAGGGAACACATATAAGAATTCACGTATAAATTGAAACCCTAGAACATGCTTTTCTTATGTCTGTATAAATATGTTTTATGTTATATTTTCATTAGAGAAGATCAGATTTCGTTAAACATTGTTATTTTTTGTTAGACAATCAAGAGAGAACATAGAATTAAGTTGATTAACTTGTGATGGACCTTTTCTTGATTTTCTTCTTGATCTTGTGAATTGTTCTTGATAATTTCTAGATTTAATCAACGAAGTTTTTCTCTCATCTACAATTGTAAGTATTGATTTATATATTTAATCATGAATGCGAATCACAACCTTGCAACTATGAGAGGCTAAAACCTCCATAGCTAGGGTTGTGGGAACCATGGTGGATTAACGAGCTAGGGTTGCACAAAAGTGACTCAAAATCAATGCAAAACACTTGTATTGTATTCTCTTCATGCTTTAACGTTTCTTAATGGTGTACAAAGGACTTATCCGAATTCTTTACTTTCTTGAGCCTAGAGAGGTAGAGATTAGGAAAAGAGAATTACAGCAAAGCCTTGGTCTTGATGATCATTGTATTAACTTGAGCTATGGTCACAGGATAGTTATATTTGGGACAAATTGATAGCGGTTAGTTTGCAATTGCTCATGAGACCTGACCCGGTGATTGAGTATAGTCATCCAATAGGGACGAACCAGTCGTTTGGATGAACCCTATTTATCGTCCTACAAGTAAAGAATTGGAATTGATCACTTGTGTATACCTGAAGCAGTTATGAACTCATGGGGAACACAAACCCTAGTTAGTTTTAATTCTTGATTTTACAACACAATTCTAATCATCATTTTTAGTTATTGTTCTCTTTAAACTCCCCACTTTAGAGTAACTACCTAACAAAGTTCACTTATCGGCAGTAGTCTAGCTCTTCCATATTCCCTGTGGATCGACCCCATCCTCTAGTTGGGTTTTTTATTGACAAGTTCGCTTCATACTTCGGTAGGGGGTATGTTTTGAGCATTATCAAAAAGTGTGGCCGTTGCCGGGGAATAAGGCTAAGACTAGATTATTTGCTTGTATTGGACTTTTTTGGTAGTTGTTTCCTTAATTACATTTTCTATTTGTTTTTGATACCCACAGGTTGTTTTCTGGTGAATGCCAAGAACTTAGAGTAGTGGAGATCCCCTGATTCAGTTGAACCCAGAAATTGAAAGAACACTGCATAGGATGGAGAACCAGGAACAAAGAGATGCCCGCATAGCTGAAGAAGCTAGGCAAGCTGAGCTAGCTTGGAAAGCTGCACTTCAGGATGCGGAAAATGTTAGAGAAGAAGTGGTTAATGCTGGTCAACATGGGAGGGAGAGGTTATAGACTTGCCCCTCAGTTCTTCGATGATGAGGACCCAGACATCGATGAAGTTGGGTCAACTGGAGCAATTGTGTCACCACCACTGCCCACTGTAGCCAAGTTTGATATCATGAGCACAATGATTCAATTGCTAAACATGAAAGGGGTGTTTAGTGGTCATGCAGCGGATGAAGCCAAGCTGCACTTGATGAACTTCGTAGGATTATGCAAGGCATATAGGTTGCCCGGAGTTAGCCAGGATGCCATACGGCTCAGACTTTTCCCCTTCTCTCTATCATGGGAAGCCACTTTATGGTTATCGGAGTTTCCCAACTACTCCATAACCAACTGGAGAGAACTCAAACAAGCCTTCTTGGAGAGATTCTTTCCCCCCTCCAGAATGTTGCAGCTAAAAGATGAGTTTACAACTTATAGAAAATCAAGACAGAGGCACTTCATTAGACCTGATTGCGGTTCAAAAAGAAGTTGACAAAGTTCCCGAACCATAAGATCCCAGATGACAGTTTGTTGGAAAACTTTTAAAGGTCTCTAAATAATAGCACAAAAGCTCTAACGAACACGGCGATAGGAGGAGCATTGATGAGTCACACCTGGGACCAAGCTGCTACTATCCTTGATAGGATGAACAAGACTAACAGGGCATGGCATACGAGGGAGGATGATGTAGCGGTCGGTACATATGTTATTGGTTTGACTGCAGACCAACGTAGGAAGGAAGAAGAATGCGACCAGGAGTTGGCTCATATGCTCACATCATTGGACTTGATGACAAAGCACATCATGGGAGTAGGAGCCAAAAAGGTAAATGCAGTGGGAACTCAAGGTATGGAGCCGGGAGCTAATCACTCAGATTCTGAGGGAGAGGCAAATTTCCAAGATAGCCAAGTGGCGGGTTTCAGAGCCAACACCCAAGCATCCAGACAAGACAATTGATGCCAAGGTTCTTGAAACCAAGGTCGGAACCAATACAGAGACAACTACAACTGAAACGGGTAAAGAGATGGAAGTTGCGGTCGTGAGCGCGATGGTGATGGGAGAAGAAACGATGGCTACCGCAATGACCGGGATGGAGTTTATATTTCTCCTGATGCACGAGAGGGGGAGGCTGGGCAATCAAAATTGGAGAGCATGATGGCTGAGATGCTAAAGAAGGTGAGGTCCACTGATGAGCAATTAAAGGAGATCGGGGGTGACATATCAAGCATGGGTCAGAGAGTGGAGTCTCATGAAACCGCCATCAAGCAGATTGAGTAGCAGCTTGGGCAACTGTCGGCATCACTGAACCCTAGACAAAAGGGTACACTGCCTAGCAACACCGTCTAGAACCCAAAGAATGATGGCCACTACATGGAGGTGATGACTAGGAGTGGTAAGACCACAGTTGACCCCCTTTTTCCTATTGTAGTTGATCGGAAAAAAGAGAGAGTTATTGAGGAAAATGATGAGGGTGCTGAGATGGAAAGTGTTGAGTTGCCAGAAGCCCGGATAGAGGAGAAGGAACCTGACATTGATCAAGGAGTAACTCAAGGGAGCAACTCAAGTGCACCGAGCTATCCCATGACCACCGCCACCATTCCCTCAAAGAATGAAGAAAAAGGTGGAAAATGGTAAGTTCCAAAAATTCATTTCGATGCTTAAACAACTATCTGTGAACATACCATTGGTAGAGGCATTGGAACAAATGCCGGGATATGTGAAGTTTATGAAGGACTTGGTGACTAAGAAGAGATCCGTGAGCTATGAGTCGGTAGAAAATGTACATCACTGTAATTCCATAGCTACATGGGTCTTGGCTCAAAGAAGGAAGACCAGGTGCTTTCACTATATCGTGCACAATTGGCAATGTCGAGTTCGCAAGGGCACTTTGTGATCTGGGAGCAAGCATCAATTTGATGCCCTTGGCAGTGTTCAAGAAATTGGGCTTGGGAGCCCCCACACCAACCACTATACGGCTACTGATGGCCGAAAGAACTGTTAAAAAGCCAGTGGGGATCCTATTCGATGCGCTTGTCAAGGTAGACAAATTTATATTCCCAGCAGACTTCGTGATTTTGGATGCGAGGTTGATTATGAGGTCCCCATCATTTTGGGGCGACCATTCCTTGCAACTGGGAGGGGGATGGCCTACTGAAGTTCAGAATAAACAAAGAAGAGGTCACTTTCAACATCTGCCGGACAATGCAGCAACCCGAGGAGTATAATGTAATCTCAGCACTAGAGGATGAGTATGAGTCACTTGACGAATTCTGAGTAGTCAAGAGACTTGCGTCGTGCTGCAACGTTAAATCAGGTGCTTCTTGGGAGGCAACCCAAGTGGTGGCTTGGTGAAGTTTGAGTAACTGGGCCACATGCGTCGTGCCGTGACGTTAAATCAAGCACTTCTTGGGAGGCAACCCAAGTAATTGAACTAATGTGTGTTTAAGTGTGCAGGGAAGACAAATACTAGTGGCACAAAACTGTTGGAAAAGTAGCTGCTACGGCTCTCAGTACGACTCATGAAAGCCTTGTACGAGCCATAGCAGGAGGCGTGGTAAACTTCAGAAAGATTCTTTGGAGTAGAAGTTCACGGTATGGCTGGTCCTATCCATAAGCCCTGACAGGCGCAAATCAGTCTATATGCCCCTANACTTCAGAAAGATTCTTTGGAGTAGAAGTTCACGGTATGGCTGGTCCTATGACTCGTGATGCATGTATATGGGTCATAGTACTCACTGTGCCAGTGAACTAATCAAACCATAAGAGATGGAGACCTACAAGTCATAGTATAACCCCTACCCTCTTGGTACGAGTCGTAAGATGCACTCGTAGGTCCCTAGGTAAGTTTCTTAATTTTTTTGAAGCACGGGTCCATGGGGACGAGTCGTGGGGACTTTCTATGACTCATGGTACAAGTCGTGATGGGTCAAAAACTTCAATATTACTCGATTCAGCCCAGATTTTTAAATCTGCCCTTTTTACCTATTTAAAACTCATACCTCAACTGACCCTTCTCTCACGCAAACAAGCCACTACTCACGACCTACACTCACTCTCCCCCCACACCCATAACTCAAACCATAGAAGAATCGAGCAAGTTCTTGCTCAAACCAAGTTCCTCTCAACCCTAAACGTTGATTACCAGTCGAACAAGCAACAAGTAAGTAACACATTGAAAATCGCAAAATTTTAACTTTCTTGAAGCTTTCACTGTTAAAACCCTTGTGAGCATTGCTTTTGATTTAATAATTTCAAAAATACAATGATCAGGGATGATAACAAACCATGAACGACTGGAAAACATCATATTTTTGTTGGGTTAAACTTGTGAATTTAAGTTTTAAAAATTTAAGTTACGAGTAGTGATTAAAAAGGGGAGGGATGAGTAGTGTTTAACTGATTGAATGATATGCCTAGACTTGGGGAAATCTGAGTACCCAAATTGTGAAAAAGAACCCCTGCAAACTGAAAAAAATTGATTAAGTCATAAAAATGGTGTGATACACAATACGGGTCGTAGTTTTTCACAACGAGTCGTACTGAGAATTCGTACCAAAGAACTGAATAGGGCTAACCAGAAGAATCCTTCCTACAACTCGTGGAATCGACCTACAGGTCGTACCACGAGTCGTGGAAAAATACAGAGGAAATCATAGTGTGAGGCTTCATCATACGACTCAGGGTATGGGTCGTACCTTCGTGGTATGAATCGTACCTGTGAGCCGTAACATATACACAAAATTGTTGGGTCTTCATATGAGTCGTACCTTCAAGGTACGACTCGTACTGTCGACCCCTATTAAGAATCTGAGGCTATTCTTTTCTTGTTCTTTCTTCTCGAATATGGAATTCTGACTTTCTTCTCTACAGGAACAATTGCAATGAAGCAAAAAGCATCCAAAGCAACAGCCCAGAGAGCATTAATTGATGAAACATTTGAGTTCGAGGCTGGGTAAGAAGGCAATTCACCTAGTGGTTAGGTTGAGGATTACCAAGTAGACACTTTAGACACTGACGAAACCAGAACTACTAGGGCGAAAGCAAGAGCACAAGCCTAAGAATCCACTGCCACATCTACCAAGCTCCCCAGTCTAAGGAGAGAGCTAGAGGAGGTAATCAGGAGTCGGGAAATGATTTAAATGCAGAAGAAGGGTCTGCGGAGACCCAATCAGGTGAAGCATGTGGCAATGATGAATCATCGGAGGACCCAGATGCTGCACAAGAATAGACCCCACCTAGAGAGAACCGCAAAGTCCGGTGGAGAGTGCCGGGAGCTAGAGAGATTTATGAGCAGGGCATTTCTCTCACCGCCTAGAATAATCCAAGGGAGAGCATCTAGGAAGAGCCACAGATCCTCACAAACTCACTGAATGAAGTTGAGGAGATGAAGTGGATATTCAGTTTCTATGGTTTCGAGTGGATGGCCAAGACTCCAACACAGTATACAACAGAATTGGTTTAGGAGTTCTACGCCAACTATTTGGCCACCATAGAGCTAAAGGCAAAGGAGGGGCAGAAAATAAAAGACCAGCCCCGACTGGAGAGTGTGATGGTCCGAGGATGAGAGGTAGACATATCAGAGCAAACTATCTCTCGGGTTCTCTTTGGACCACAGTTTGTGCCTACATGGATGATGCCTGAGTATGACTACAGGGCGGAGGCAATGAAGCAGATCAAGAATCTGGGCTTGTAGAAAGGCAGGGGTAGATGCAATGGTTGGCAGGGGTGATTGTTGAGAATAAGGAAGAAGCGGAATGGGTTACTGGTGGAAAGCAGGTGACAAAGAACTCGCTCAATTTCATAGCAAAAGCCTGTTAGACACTAGTACGCCACCGGTTTGCACCCACAGTCATTGATATTACATTGAGTGCTGACAGAGCAGCTTTGGTGACATGCCTCATGTCCCATTACCCCATCAACATCCCGAGCATCATACAAGACCGGGCAGTGGGGATGAACACTACTATCCCATTCCCGAGTCTTGTATTCAGATTATGCACAGAGGCAAGGGTGCCAATACGATGGGGTGAGGAGCGGATGATTGGAGGCTAGAGGATTGCAGACATAGGCCTTATCCAGGATGAGATGAACCCGGTAAGCCGAGCCAAGATTCCTACTGTGATTCTAGCAGTCCAGCCAACAGGGGACGCACAGGTGAATGTCCCCACTTTACAAGAGCAGAGCGAGACATCAACTCCAGATACCGGTCATTCAGAGTCTGCTCCCAGCACCTAAGCTACTCCATAGCCTAGCCCGCAGACTTAGACACTAGCAGGGAATATTTTGGTGCCTCATGACTTCCTCCAGAAGCTGGCCAAACAGTTGACCATGGCGGAGTGAAAGATTTAGGCTATGATGGAAAATGTAAAGCCATGGGTCAAGGCGGAGATAGATGCAGCAACACAGGTTCTACATGCTCGCTTGGATGGATTTGAGAGCCGCTTTAATGTGTAGATGGCAGAGAAGACAGACACTAGCAGTCTTCGTGAGAAGTTGGGGGATCTTCAGAGTCAAGTAGTCGAGTTGTCTTCACGACAACCGACATTTATAGCAGCTCCCACTCTTCTAGACTTAGATGCAGAGCTTGATGAGGAGATTGACTTGGTGGCTTATTGGGAGCCAATGGTAGATACTAAAGATAAGGGAAAGAAAAGAGCTGTTGAGGATGATGGAGAAGAGAGTCTGAGGAGGAAGAGGAAGAAAGAAAGGGAGGAACGTAAGAGGGCCAGAGAAGATAGCTTGCAGACTCTTGACGCACATATGTCAGAGCTGCAAGAGAGAGCTAGAGGAGAAGGCAGCTCCACCATGACTCAACACAGTCTTGTCAGTGGTCGTGACCCTTCGGGTGAGCAACATTCAGCCCATATTGATACCGAGGCCGTTGAAGCAGCCAAAACTACTGAGGGGGTAACCACTCCCCCTGTGGATACTTCATGGAGTGCGCCGGCTACCGCTAGCGCCATGATTATGGCAGAGGTACCTCCTCCGCAGGATGACAGGAGCGCCTAGAGTGCCACAGGTATGTTCCATTCCCTATGATCTTATAGTTCATGCTACGGGGACGAAGCTTAATTTTCAAAAAGGGGAGGGGGTGTACTTGTGATTTTTGAGATTTTTGATTCGTTTGAGGGTTTTTCTTGCCGTTTTTCTTTTCCCTCGGACATGCTATGTAGTAGAATCAGTATGTTTAGGATTTTTATTTTTAGTTTATGATTTTTGTTTAATTAGGAAATAGCTTAGGAGTACTCAGCTAATGAAAATGCACTAGCTTTGATTTATGAAAAAATTGACCCTCTTTAAAATTTTTTGATGCATTAGCTATGTATTTGTGACTGCATGCATGATTTCTATGGATCTTTTGATGTCATTTAAGTTTATTAGCATGAGGAGTCTTGTTAAGCCTTGTGTAAACTAGACAGGTGAGGTGAATATAAGTCATGTACCATGAGTGAGTGAGGTGTATTACTTAGTTCAGTATTGTGTTGAAGATCTAGAACTTGTCTGGTTGGTCTTTGCATAGGCTAAGGATGGTTGGTTAGGATATGATCATAGGACGTTTTTGTTGAAGCTCATTTTTATCCTAAATAACCCTACCAAAGTCATATGATCCCCTTGATCCCAATTTTGAGCCTTTAATAGACCATTTTTCTTTGATTTACTGATTAACCATACCCCATTTTTTTACAATGTACCTGTTTTGGCCCTGGTCCTTCCTTGGATATGGTGAACCTCAACATAGGCAAAATGCCTAAGTTGAGGGTGGATAGAGTAGGGATGCATAAATGGTGAAAACGAGTAAAAGGGGGAGAAAAGAAAAAGGTGAAAAATGAGGTGTGGTGTGGAAAAAAAATGAGAAAAAAAAAAAGATGAAGAAAAATATTTTTTTTTGAAAATCTTGAAAAAGAAATTTTAAAAGAAAAAATGTTGGAAAAAGTGAAAAGCCACCACACCCATACAAATGCACAGAAAAAAGGGGAAAAGGGAAGAAAAGCAATGAAAAGTATAAAGGGTGAAATAGGTGAAGGGTGAAAACAATGTATGTAGTGCCAAGGAAGGGATAGTCACTTAAAAAGATCTCATCTTTAACATGTCCAGACCTAAGCCTACATTACAAGCCATATCAAGTCCTATAGTGATCCTAATTTGACCATCCGACAAACTGAAGCAGAGAAAATAAGGGCAAGCCTATGGTATCTGATACATAATACTTGTAACTTCTTTATGAGAGTGAGCGCCTTACTTGTTAAGTCCCATGAAATGTTTGAAACTATATACATATGAATGGAGACTTCATTTATTGTGAGGGTACATGGATTATGTTTACTTTTACTATTGGTCTGTGTGAAAAACATTGATGATGACTTGATTTCCCGTTGATACCTAGATGACATGTCTTGATCCCTCTTTATTATATTTTTTGGTTGCTTGTAATACATTAGCTGATGTTGGTTCATGGAAAAGGGTCAAAAATTGTTGAATGCATAGTGCACATTTTGTTTAATATTGGCTGTAGTAGCCTAGGTTTATTTTCTAGTTGAACGTCGTATTTTTTTCTTTTTCTTTGCCTGAGGACATGCAAAAGTCTTAAGTTGAGGGTGTTGATATGCTGTGATATTACAGTACTTTCGATGCTCAAAACTAAAAAAATAGCATGGATTTAGGTATATTTATGTGGATATAAGAAACTTTTATTTTGGTTACAAGATAAATTGGTGTTGGAGCAAATATGTGCAAAAGATAGCCTGAAAGTGTACAAAATAGGCTCAACTCACAGTTCATAGTACGATCCGTAGGAAGGTTCTACGAGTCGTACTACTGGTCGTGAGAAGTTTCAGAAGGCTAAGGATGAAGAGGTGTATCATGCGATTCTCAGTACGAGTCGTACAATGCTTGTACGATCGTGCTGAAGAAGTCGGGAAAAGATTCATAAGATTTGCACAAGAGGCTGACTCCTGCTACGGATAGACAATACGAGTCATGGAATGAAGGTACGAGTCGTACCATATCACTCGTGAAGAACTTCATAAAAATTGCAAGGTCTCAGAGTCAAGCCACAGAAGCACAATACGAATCATAGGAAGTTGGTACGAGTCATACCAAGGTTCAAAACTTAGCCGGATTTCAGCAAGCTAAAGACCTACGGACAACATGTACGACCCGCACAAGCCTGCTACGAGTCGTAGGATTGGTCATGGCTCGAGCAGCAGCAGATATGGAAGTTTACCCTGTTAGCTTAGGAAAAGGATTCTTATGTCTGTATAAATACATTTTATGTTATATTTTCATTAGAGAAGATCAAATTTCGTTGGATATTGTTTATTTTTGTTAAACAATCACGAGAGAACATATAATTAAATTGATTAACTTGTGATCAACCTTTTCTTGATTTTCTTCTTGATCTTGTGAATTGTTCTTGATAATTTTCAGATTTAATCAACGAAGTTTTTCTCTCATCTACGATTGTAAGTATTGATTTAGGTATTTAATAATGAGTGAGAATCACAACCATGCAACTATGAGAGGCTAAAACCTCCATAGCTAGGGTTGTGAGAACCATGGTGGATTAACCAGATAGGGTTGCACATGAGACTTGACCCGGTGATTGAGTATAGTCATTCAATAGGGACGAACCAGTTGTTTGGATGAACCCTAGTTATCAGTCCTACAAGTAAAGCATTGGAATTGATCACTTGTGTATACTCGCAGCAATTATGAATCCATGGGGAACACAAACCCTAGTTAGATTTAATTATTGATTTTACAACACAACTCTAATCATCGTTTTTTAGTTATTATTCTCTTTAAACCCCCCACTTTGG
>JACEIK010012153.1:9992-32064 GCA_018107945.1 Datura stramonium | reverse complement strand
CATTTACGGACAGTGCTCCAGATTCTCAAGGACCGTCAGTTGTATGCCAAGTTCTCCAAATGTGAATTCTGGCTGAACTCAGTAGCTTTCTTGGGGCATAAATAAATAAATAACCCACAAAACATAAATAACCCACAAAACATAACTACTAACTGTCCTCATAAAGATGAGGACTCACCCAAAGTAGGGGCTAAAATAGATAAGGTGGAAGCAAGCTGTCGACGAGACTGAGATGTATCACCCGAACCTATATCACGAGACTATATAGAATAGAGTTTGCGGCTAGTACATGGAAAGTACAATGTATGTAAGGTAAGTATAACATGATTAATAAAATGTTAATTGAAATCATTCATATATATCAAAAGATCATGAGAGTAAGGACTACATGCTAAAAATTTTCTCAGAGATATACATAAATATACGCTGGTTATCAGAACTAAACATAGTGACCCAAGATTTTGAAATAGATATCGTCTGAATTGTCATAGATGAAATCATAAGTAAAAGCTCATAAATTGATCATTGGTCAAATCTACTTTAAACATAATATCATAAGTCATAAACATAAGTAACTGAAATCATGAAAAACAATGGGTGACTCATCATAACCGGCGCCGTCATGACAGAGCTTATGTGATGTCCCAACTATCACAGTCAAGTGGGCAGAGCCGTCGAAAACCTTTCGATGGATAGGGATGCTAAACCATTATATTGATATCAAGCTGAGCCTCTTGGGCTGGGGAAAACTCTCTTGAGTTGTCCCAACCATATATACATATGCCTACATTGGTGAATAGATATGAGACCTTAGAACCTCAGAACCCCAAGCCTACTCGATGCTAGACACTACTCCCAAAAACATGCACATAGCTCACATCATTTTCCAATGAAGCTAAAATCATAATCCTACACGCAGTTTGAATTTTAACATTGGAAGTCTTAATTCCATGTCATATCATAAGCTATATTAGGAGTTTTTACTCCAAACCATAAGATAAGCTAATCTTTTTAGCCTTGGCTATATCATAATAAACATACTTAACTTGCATGGGCTTTCCTAAATCGTAAAATCATGCAAACTTAAAATAGACTTCATAAGCCATAGTCATGGAATCATAAGTTGAGAGTTCATAAACATTCATGCATACTAGATATCTCATCATACATGAAATCATGGAACATAAGCTTGAGTTTTCATAAAACTTGCATAATAGGGCTTAATTCCTAATAACTTGAAATCATGAATTTATAATCAAATTGAGTATAAAATCTTCCCATTAGACTTAAAACATAATTTAGAACCTGAGGGGATTAGATCCTAAAATATAGCATAAGTAGTTTCATAACAATTTGGGTTAAAACCCTAGGAATCATTACACTTGTTTAAGAACTTGAATTCATGAATTTAAGAAGAATCTTGGTCATGAGAGTGAAACAAATACCCCATTTATAGCCGTACATACCTAGATAAACTAATTTCCAAACTAGTCTTGAAAGCCCAAGAGAATTGAGGATGAAATTGAGGAGAGTTCTAGTTTGATCTTGGAAGGTAATCATAATTAAATACATGCATGGGAGCCTAATGACTTAGGATAGGCTAAACCCTCTTAAAACACTAATTTCAAGTCTTAAAATGAATTTATGACGAAGTTAGATGCTTGATAGGTTACAAAACTACCACTGGGAATTCACATAAAAAACTATCTGTTGGCAACAACAACCAATCCAACGGGTCGTTGTAGGATACAGCAGGTCGTTGAACCATCTATTGTATCTGAAACACTTCTGGTACTCTACTAAGGTTTTAACCAAAAAGTTATCAGGATGAGTCATCATACAAAATAATGACTCGTCACTCCATCCATCGCTTTTAGGGGAAATTATGGTACTCTTATTATTCTGCAACCAACGACCAGACAGGGCGAGTTGTTACTTGAAACAATGAATCTTCATTCTCCTAGTCTTCACATCCACATCCCTATCATAGCTTCTGAAGTCCTTCTAACAAACTGATACCATGATTCATCACGTGCCACCACGGGTTATTCCACCCTTTTGTTGTCACTGGTTCAGATCTAGGCCTTTCCGGAACACCATTCAACGACCACTTACGACGACCCGTTGGATCCTCCAATGAGTCATTGCTAGGCTCGTTGTTTCTACGAAATCTTTATTGATGTCTTAACACAAGGGACACGACGGGTCATTGTTCCCTACAATGACTCGTCCCTTGAGTCGTTCTGTGATTCTGGTGATATTTTCCTGCTTTTCTCTATTTCAATCCTCAGGTCTGATCATAGGGACTTTTGGGGTGTTACATTATGAACTTGTTTAACTGACGGTCTGAGTGTACCATCCTTCTTTTGCACAAATAACATCGGGGCACCCGACAAGGAGTTAATGGGCCTAATGAACCTCTATTTAACATGTCCTTCAGCTGTTCGTTCAGCTTTTTAAGCTCAGCTAGAGCCATTCTGTAATTAGGGATTAAGATGGATTGAGTATCTAGAAGAAGGTCTACGATGAAGTCGACTTTTCATTTTGGAGGAACTCCGGGAATATCCACGGAAACTCATCTTTAAACTCACTGACGATTGGAACTAATTAAAATTTTAGGGTTTCAGAACTAGAATCCTGGACCCGGATCGAGTGATAAATGTACCCTTTTAAAATCATTTTCCAAGCCTTAAGGTGAGAGATAAACTGACAATTAGGTGCTAAAGTACTACCCTTCTACTCTAGGACTGGTTCATTAGGAAACTAGAACTTAACAACACTGGTTTTGTAGTTGATGAGTTGGTAATTTACCAACTCATTAGGCTCCTAAGCATGAGATTTAGTCTATTTTTCAAGTTATTTAGATGGATTTTATTCCCTTTTTCCATTATTGTGTGCAAATATCTGATTTTTATAAAAGAATATGAAAAGGATCCAAAAAAGGTATTCAGGTGAAACCACCACTTCACCAGAGAAGACCGGACAAAAGCCGAAGACCACTGCCCTAGGGAATTAATGTGACCGGCAATCACAGACACCGACCGGTGACTCGCTGGTTGAATCACCTACCGATGCCTAAGAGTGCTGGATAACAGAATAAAAATCGGCGGAGCATGGTTGGAGACTAGAAAATGACTAAAGGACACTAGAATTCATTGCAGGAACATCCAAAGATTGTTGGCGGTTAGCGGAATGCAACCGGCGAACTACTGGTACTCTTGCAAGTACCATAGCGCCTGAACAGGGGAAAACATGTCAAACATTGAAAAAGTGAGTTGGAGTACCCTACTTTTCAATATAGTCTAGAGAGAAGTATTGTGTACCTATCAGATCTTAACTTTTGGCTTTTTGAGAACATTCTCTTTGTAGAAGAAGAAAGTAACAATTCTATTGGTGGAAAATGTAAGGGATTATTTTTCTTTTCCTTCTTCTTCCTCCATAGAAAGGTACAACCGTTGTTGAAGACTTATTGTTTAATTTGATTTTGCTACTCCTATTATTGAATACTATGAATTTATTGTTAAATGTGCTTTTGAATTTCTTAATTATGAGTAGCTAAATCATTAACTAGAGGTGTGTGGTTATGAACGCTTAAATAAATTGGTTATTGCTAGAGTCATCTCAATATTGTTTAATTAGTGAAAATCTATTAAATTCTCTCTAATCTATTATTGAAGTTCCATGGTTGCTGATGTGGGTCTAATTGATCTTCATTTTTGCTTGAAAAAGAAGAATTGATGATTGGGAGAGAATTTAATGGTGGACATGGATGTGAGGTTGTGAAATTGGGCTAGAAAGAGTCAAAAACACATTCTTACTCCTAATTAAAAGCTAATAGTTAGAAATTAGTGCCGCTATTAATCCAAATATGGTCGGGTTTATTTAATTGTGCCTAGTGCTTTGAAAGAACTTTAGAAAGAGGCATTTATGAAGTTGAAAATCATCACATTCTCACTTTCCCGCGGTTATTTACACAATTTGAACTTATGAGATGACCTAGCATGACCCTATTTAGCATATCGTATACGCCAAACCTCTAGTATTTCACATTATTGTCAACAACCTTGGACATTTTTCTATCTTAATCAGCCGAATTAGAATTCATACTCTATTGTTAATCTCAATCTCCACCAAAATGTTTTTTTCTTGTTATTTTCAAGTGGTGCAAACTCAATTCAATTTCCCAAACAGCACTCGTGCATATCATTCATTAGTCTCTTTGGAATTCTACCCCCACATATGTCCGGATATTTGCTTTGATACAGTAAACATTTATGCTCTTTGGTAACGAAGAGTATAGTTTGGACGTTATCTAAAATGGCGTCGTGTCCGGGGACTAGCAATTGATACTCTTGTCTTGATTGTTAATTTGAATTAGTCTTGCATCATAGGTGTTAACATCAAGTTTGATGTTCTTGTTAGGATAATGTTATATGAGTCATCATTCACAAGCAGGGGATAGCGCAGTAGAGGGTAATATGGAGCATGACGATGATAATCCAGTGATGCCAGATGTTGCAAGAGCCATTCACCTACCGCCTATGGTAGGGAATGTTGTGTTCCATGTCACAAGTATAATGCTACATTTGTTGCAGATAAAAGGACTATTTGGGGGAAAACCATGAGAGGATGCAAATCGCCATTTGAGGAATTTCTTAGAGATCTGCCATCCTTTCAGCATAACCAATATATGTAAAGAGTCTAAAAGGTTGAGGCTCTTTCTATTTTCCATATCGGGAGAGGCGACCATGTGGTTGGAAGAACTCCCTCCGAGCTGGATTACATCATGGAAAGAATTGATTGAGGAATACTTGGATTGTTTCTACCCTCCATCAAAAATGTTAAAGTTGAGGGATGACATCACGAGCTTTAGATAAGAGCCAAGAGAACTGTTGCATGAAGCATGGTTAAGGTTCAAAAAGAAGGTTTCCCTTTGCCCCAACCATGGTCTCCTGGATAGAGTGCTCCTTCAAATTTTATTTCAAGCTCTAGATTCCATTAACAAGTCAGTTGAAAATAATTTAGCTGGAAGATCGATTATGGATCAGACATACGGATTAGCTAAGGCCTTCTTGGACAGAATGACAAAGACAAATCGAGCATGGCAAATGAGAGATACTAATGCGTCGACACATGAAATTTGCTCTAGTGCATTGGCAGCTGAGTTGAGGAAAAGAGATGCAGAGTGAGATGAAAATTTCACAAAAATGATGAAGCAGCTGGAACTAATGACCAAACATTTTATTGGGCCAAGGCCCAAGGCTGTGAATGTTGTAGGTATGCAAGGTCCTTTTCACTTTGAAGGAGGATAGTTGCCACCAAGGTACGATGAGGAATGCCATTACATGGGAAATCAGATGGGGGGTTCTCGACCCGGGTTTCATGGGACTAATCAATGTCCTTGGTGCCTAAGGGAAGAGAACCAAGGTTGGAGAAACCGCGATGCACAAGGATGGCCCGAAAAAAATGAAATATGGGGCAATAAAGAGCAAAATCGAGAGGGAGACCGTTATCACCAAACTTAAAACCCATATGTTCCACCTAAAAAAAATGATAATGCCCAAAGTCAGCCAGGTGTGTGATGAGTTGGTAATTCACTAACTCATTAGGCTCTTAAGCCTGAATTTTTGCTTAGTTTTGAGTTTTTTATGTGGATTTTATGCCCTTTTTTCCTTTGTTGTGTGAAGATGCCTAATGTGAGGAAAAGAGAAAGAAATAGAGCAAAAAGAAGGAAGTGGGATGAAATTCGACATTCCACTGAAGAAGACCGGTGAAACGCCGGTCAAAAGTCGATCACCACTGCCTCTGGGAAACAAGCCACCGGTGAAATGCGGGTTGGAAACGGTGACTCGCTGGTCCAGTCACCAAATGACACCTGACTTGTTGGATTGAAGAGCAAAGAATCAGCGGTGCATGGATGGAGATCAGAGAAACACTAAATGAACAATCGATGATTATTGGAATTGATAGAAGGCTCAAATAGTGTAACCGACGATCCGTGGATTGGAACCGGTGAAATGCCGGTACTTCCACTGATGCCAGAATGCTGCTCAAAGGAAAAATTGTCCAACACGGAAAAAGAGAGAGAAGATACCCTATTTTCTTGGATATATATTCTATAAAAAGTACTATGTATTCATCAGCTTTCAATTACTAGCTTTTAGAATTTTTCCTTCCCAGAGAAGAGGAAAATTTGATTGGTAGAATTTTAAAAGAACTATTCTCTTTTTCTTCTTCTTCTTTTTAATAGCAAGGTACTACCATTGTTGAAGACTACTTGTGAACTCGATTTTCCTACTCTTGTTATTAAATTCAATGAGTTTATTGTTAAATGTGCTTTTGAATTTCTTAATTATGAGTAGCTAAATCATTAACTAGATGTGCGTGATGATGAATGCTTAATTAGAGTGGGTATTACTAGAGTCATCTCAATATTGTTTAACTAAATGTAAATATGTTATATTCTCTTCAATCTATAATGGAAGATGAATTGATTATGATGTGGGTCTAATTGTTCTTACTTGATTGTTGCTTGCAAAAGAATAATTAAGTATTGGGAGAGAATTTAATGGTGGGTATGGATGATAGATTGTGAAATTGAGCTAGAAATAGCCAAAATTACATTCTCACTCCTAATTAGTAGCTAATAGCGAGACATTAGTGCAACTATTATTCCAAATCTAATCTGGTTGAGCTAATGGTGTCTAGAGGTTTGATAAAACCCTAGCAAGAGGTGTTTATCAGAATGAAAAGCAGTAAATACCATTTTCTTGAGATTGTTTACGCTCATTGAACTTATGAGATGGCCTAGTATGACCCTATCTAGTTAGCATATCATCTACACCACACCTCTAGTCTTTCACATTCTTGTCAACAACCTTGGTTATTTTGCTATCATAGTTAACAAAATTAGGAATTATATACTATTAAAAATTTCAATCTCCCCCAACTTATTTATTTCTATGTTATTTGTAAGTGGTGTAAGATAAATTCAATTTCTTGACCGACACTCGTAATCATCACTTACTAGTCCTTGTGGGATTCAACCCCGACATCTGTCAGGTTATTTGTTTTCATATAGGGACCATCTATACTCTTTTCATGAGGAGTATATTTTGGACGTTATCAAAAATGAAATTTGCTGACCAAGGTGGTTAAAGTTAAGAGAAGAGACTAACAATGGCAATTTGAGGCTATCAACCCTCATCTAAATTTACTTGAGCTCTAACCAAGGATAGTTAAGTCAAGATTTATGGCGAGGAAAAAAATATACACACTTTGAGTCTGAGAGGAGATAAGTGAAATTCAACTATATAGGTGGAGAGATGTTAGATGAACTTAATCGTCAATCTTACACAATATTCACCAAGATAGATCACTAATGGGAAATACTTAGACTTTTGAAATTTGACTCCTATGCTTGAAAAATTGGGTTTAATTATATTATTCATGCAATACATATATTTAGTTTATCTAATATTGATTACCTTTACTGAAGCATTATGCCATTGTGTTAGTGTGGTAATTTAGTCTACTCCATGCTATCAATTTGATGTCTAGAACATGCCCAATGTGTGTGCAAAACAATCTTAATTCCTCTTTGTTCTATATTGAGTTTAGCCTTAGCCTAGTATTTTGAAAGACATATTACAAGATTAATTCCTCTTTCTTCTATTGACCTTTTGATTGATCCAAATGACTCTTAGAGCAGTTTTATGAAATTTTTTGCATAAAAGGAGCATGAGGGCAGAAAACGGGGGGAAAGCTAAAAAGTATGAAAATTAGAAGAAAATAAAAGGGCGAAATTTGATACACATGGAAGGTGATATTAATGGAAAAAAAAGTGAAAGAGCTTTCAAAATGAAAAATGAAAGAAAGGAAAAACTTGTGAATGAACTTAATGTTGAAAAATCTCCAGTTGCCTTAATTGAAAAATTGAAAAATAAAAGTAGGTATAAGGAGATAAATGGGATAAGAAGAATGTTCTAAAAAGTCAAAGAATTGTTATTTATTGAAGTGCATTGGGAGATTAGTCGCTATCTTTGCCAAATAGTTCCTACATGTCCCTTAGCCTACATTACAACCATCTTAAGTCCTACACATTCTTTGATTCGATGTTCTATATTAGTGAAGTATTATACTAAGGACAAGCCTATGGATCATCTTTTGCATGCATGTTGAGTTCTTTGGGAGAGTGAGTGACAATGTTCTAAATATGAAAGTTCATATTTCTATGTATATCTTGTGTGTGACAGGGCATCACTCCAAATAGTTAGGGGCACATAATGGTAAGACATTGGTATATCTGTATTGCTAAATTATATTTATTCATGTTTTCCTAAATATATGTTGTTGAGATAATTCTAGAAGCTAATTGATTTCAGACATTGACATGAGAATATTGATCATATATGCATGAGGAGTGAGTTGTTGGAGCTTGATTGATTTGTCAAATGATCATAAATATAAGTAGACCTGTTCGTAGAGTGAATTTTTTCATTAAATTGGAGAAGAAAATAGTAGATTGTTTGAGGACAAATAATAGTTAAGTGTTGGGTGGTGATAAAGGGCATATTTATGCATTTATTAAACATATTTTTCCCACACATAAAAATATTTTGAGAATAAATTATATGTGTTTTCTTGTGTTATATTATATATTTGTGAGAAAGATCTTGCTAAAGAACTTGATTAAATGCTTTTAGGGCATAATGTGATGAATTTGGGCTTAATTTTGGCTAAAAAGAGTGAGAATGGCAAAACGGGGTTGACGAGACTACTATGATAGAACTTGGCATCGCGAAGGCACACCTACGCAACGCGCATGCATGGTCAGAGCAAGGAGAGGTGTAGTGTGCCAGGATATATGGCGCATGGAGTGGCAGGGCGCAAAGCAGTGTATTGCGGTCCAAAAAATGCTGAAGAAATTTGGAGCAAAAATTGATAAAAAAGCGGGATGAAAAAATTAATAAGAGAAAAGAAAAAATAAATAAAATGAATCATTACATACATTGCCTCATGATGATGAAATGATTACATGCAATGATTAGGTCCCAAGGAAGTATATGAAGTAAGAAATGAACATGGGCAGAAACCACACAAGCAAAAACGGCACCATTGAGTCTGCATCACTCTGCAATTTATGCACTTCCGTTCTTGCGATGCGGAGTTTCTATTTTAGACTCCAAATTATTTTCAACTTCATATTTAACTCCGTTTATTTCATGTGGAATTATTTTTTACACTTATAAATAGTCCTTAAAACTATTTTGGAATACAATTGCTAGTGACAGAGATAACCGGAGATGGGAGAAGCTGCTCTTTCCCCCACATACAATAAGAAGTAGAGGCCAAGGGAGTTCTTATTTTTGTCTTTTACTTATGTTTTATTGTTTTAGTATTGAGGGCAGGGCTATCAATTAAGTGTGGGGTGGAAAAAGTAAACTTCATTAAACCATCTATGCTTTCATTGCTAAATTTGTACATGATGGGTGTAGGGTTTTTTTTTTTATTAATGACTTATCCTGTTAACTTGTAGTATTTTTTTGTTTTAGTTGATGTTTTGTCTTTAGTTGGGTTTCTCCGCTTTTTGTTTTAGGTGCTTTTGCGGTTGATAGTCTGTTAGAACTGATTAGTGGGTGTAGATCTTTATTTTTGTTATTCATAGAGTCATGACTTTTCCTGATGATGGATGAATGAAGATTGTCTTAGGGAAAAATTAGTCATTAGGAGTATAAGAACTTAAAATTTATGAATGCTAGGTGCTTAACATAAGTACCATCAAGACTTTGTGAAATTCACTCAAAAATTCACTAAGGTTGAAACACTTAGACTTTTGGAACTTGACTCTTACACTTGAAAAAGTAGGCTTTATTATGTTACGCATGAAATATGCATATATATTTTTATGTAATCTTGTTTTTCATTGTTGGGACATTTGTGTCATCGTGTGAGTGAGGTATTATAATATACTCCATGGTTGCAATTTGATGTCTAGAACTTTCCCGGTGTATGTGCAAAGAGAAATGAGGATGTTAAATCTAGGAAGTGATATCGACATTTCTTTGGTAGCCTATTTGTATCCCATTTTACCTACCTTGATGTATTTATCCTTTTAGCCATTTTGAGCCTTAGCCTATTCCTTTGGTAGCCATTTTGCAAGCTTAATCTCTTTTTGTTCTATTGACTTTTGTTTTGATCCAAATAACTCGTAGAGAGCTTTACTGAAATTTTTGCATAATCGGAGTATAAGTGGATAAGTGAAGCAAAAAACTAAAAGTGTGGAAATTAGAAGAAAAGAAAAGGATGAAATTTTCTAAATAAGGAGGGTGAGATTAGTGTAAAAAAAAGAAGAAGAAAGAACTTTAAAGAGAAAAAATGAATGACAAGAAAAAAATTGTTAATGAGCTTAAAATTGAAAATTCTCCGCTAGTCACCTAAGTTGAAAGATTGAGAAATAAAAGGCAGTAGAAGGAGAAAAATGGGATATTGAAGAATGTCCTAGAAATTAAAGAATATGCGATAAAGTCAAAAGAGTTGTAATGTATTGAAGTTCTTACAGAGATTAGTCACTATCTTGGCTAGATAGTTCCTATCCATCCTTAGCCTACATTACAACCATCTTAAGGACATATTGATTCTTGATTTTATGTTCTATATTAGAGTTGTATTTACACTACGGGCAAGCCTATGGGTCGTCTTTTGAATGCATGTTGAGTTCTGATTCAATATGTCTATTTGTCATGTTTTAACCCATATTTTTACTTGTTTTGAGTTCATAATCCTTATGATATGTATAAATTCATGTTTTCGTGTGTCTTGTGAGCTAATAAATATTTTTAGATGTTTTGAGAAGAAAACCAAGGAAAAGGGACCCAAAAATGGCTCAAGGTGTGAAGAAGAAGAGTTCGTGAAAGTCGTCCTTGGGCTATGGCGGCATGGCGTGCCAAACACTTGTGTTTTAGAGAAAAATGCACCAACGTTGGTGCTATAGATGGAGTGGGGCACCAGGTTCCTTAGATCTAGAGATGAGAATTTGACTAACACCTTGGCGAGATGGATGGCGTAGAGACCTTGAAGCATTCTAGATTTAGGAAATTTTCCTAACATTTTTGGGCTATGGATAAGTGGGGCGCCAAAAGGGTCCTAAAGCTCAAGAATTTGACTAACACTCTGGTGCTATGGATGAAGTTGGGCGGCAGCAGTGTTTAGAAGTGTAGAAATTTGGCAAAGTCCTTGGTGCTATGGCGGAATGGGGCTTCCGAAGCCAATCTTCAGAAGAAATTTGACTAACTTCTTGGGGCTATGCATGGGGAAGCGCGCCAAACCCTCTTGGATGAGATTTTGCTGGTTTTTATGCCAAATACTTAAGGGCAAAAATATCATTTGAAGGATCACCTATATATATAACATATGGAGCATTTTTAGCACATCAGACATTATTTTGTTTTATTGTAGAAGGTTGTAAACGCAACTTTTGTAGGAGAGACAAGTTCTACATAGGATTCTTCTTTTCTTTATTGTTTTACATAGAATGATGATGTTATAATTGTTTTTCCGCTTGTCTATGAGTGGCTAAAATCCCTTTCTACAATTTTTTCCACAGTTGATGGTTGATGTTGGATAGACTGATTAATGTTAGTTTGATTCTTCATTAAAGGTTATTTATATTTGCTTGTTTTAATTGTTTATTCATTACACTGATCACTTTGTGAGTAAATCATTCAGCTTTTGGTTGAACTTGGGAAAGGGAACTGAAAGGGTTAAAATATAATAATAAAATAGGAATTCGAAGATCTTTTGGCCCATTGATTGAAGGTTAGAAGTGGTTGATGAGGATAGGGATATACCCTTCAACCCTGTTTAGTTGAAATACAAGTAGGCATAACCGTTTCATCATATTACTCTTGCAACCATAGGTATATAGGCGTTAGGGTTCATGAGATAGTTCTTCGATGCTCAGGAGAGTGGCAAGAAATGGGATAGTAACTTGCAATTAGCAACCATAGGAGGAACCAATCTAGCGTAATCACATCTTGAAAACTCAACCTGAAATGAAAGTACTAATTCCCTATATATTCATCATCATTTGAAGTACAAACTAGTTTGCAACAAACTTTAGTTAACTTTACATTTCAAAGTTCAGTAGTTTAATTCTTCAAACCATTCCGTACTTTATCTATTTGATAGAATAGCAAAATAAAGTAATGACCTTAAAATAATTTATCTGACAAGTCTCTGAGGGATCGATAATCGGTACTTCCAGTCCTATATTACTTGACAACCACGTGTGCTTGCGTGCGATTGGGCAACATCATGTTTTTGGCGCCATTGCCGGGGACTTGAAGATTAGCTGATCATTTGTTTGTTAGGATTTTTATTCTATTATTCTGTATTTTGCATTTTTGTTTGGTTGTTTGTGAAGTCACAAGTGTTGTGTGGTCAGTGTATGCCTATGAGAAGTCAAGAATCACTTTTTGCTTCTCTTAATCCTGAAAATCAGAGAACCTTTCGAAGGTTAATAATGGAGAATAACAAGCAGGCATAGGGAAACAACTAGGAGAGGGTTCCAGTGTTGAATTTTGCTAGGCCAAATGTGTAGAACGCTTCTAAAGCATATGTTAAGCCGACCATCATTGGGAAATTTGAGTTTAAAGAAGGAACGGTGTAGTTGGTCCAATACACTTGCCAATATTAGGGAAAGCCGCACGAGCATCCCCACAGGCATGTAACGACATTCGTGGAGCTGAATAAGGACTATCACTATCACAATGAATCAGATGAGTATGTAAAACTCTCATTGTTTCCGTTCTCATTCATTGGTATGGCCAAGGAATGGCTTCAAATTGAGCCAACAGGTTCCATCACTACTTGGGAGGTTCTTTCCAAAAAGTTCATTAATAGGTTCTTCTCTTCATGGATGATGAAAGAGTTGAGAGGGAAGATCTCCAGTTTTGTGAAAATAGATAGTGAACCCTTGGCTCAGGCTTGGGAATTATAGAAGGGTTAGTTGAGAGATTGCCCGCACTACATATAGCCAAAGGAGATCATCAAGCACAACTTTATAGAAGGGTTGAAGACAGAGTCCAAAATCTTGCTTAATGCTACTACACAGGGAGAAATTTTGTTTAAGATCTGTGATGAAATTAAAGCTCCTTTGAACCTTATGTAAGCAAGGAGTAAAGACTATTAGGATTCTGGTAGAGGATTCACAGCAGCCAAGGAGCCTTGAAAGAACGAAGTAAATGATGTGGCGGCAATTTGAGAAGATATAAGTCATCTGGAGAATGTGATTAGCAAGATTGTAACCATACCAGAAGAAAGTCAGGTTCAGCAGGTACATCTGGTCCACGGTCCACCACCTTTACGTGAGGTGTGCAGAGAAGGCCACGCTTATTTAGCTTGTCCACTTAAACTCGAATCTATATTTTTTGTGGGATAAATAGGTTGTGGTCGAGGTTTTGTAGGTAACAGCTATAACCAAGGGTATAGGAACACAGCCAAATCCCTCATGTGGAGTGAACTAGAATTTCCAATGACCCCAGAACACCTATTCAAGACCTCAGTGCAAGTAGCTGAGCAGTTCACTTGAAGAGACTATGAAGTAATGGATGGTGCAGCAGACCCAGGTGGTGATGGGATGCAGAAGTCCATCCATGAGATAGAATTACAAATGGGGCAATTGGCCCTATAATAGACTAACAGACCACAAGGGGGACTCTCGAGTAACACTAAGAAGAACTCCAAGGAAAATGTGAGCGCAATCTCTTTTCGCTGTGGTAAAGAGCTGGGCGATGTGATCCCCAAATAAAAGAAAGCTAATGAAGAAAAGGTTGTGATGTCAAGATAGGAGGTTGGCGAGTCAAGCAACTCAAAGCCGAAGATGGTAGAAACCAGATCAACCCTTCCATTTCCTCAATCATTTAAGTAGCAGAAAGAGGACTTAACCTGCCAGAAATTTATTGAAGTGTTGAAGCAGGTAAATGTTAACTTACCATTGGTGGAGCTTTTTCAAGAAGTTCCAAAGTATGCCAAGTATCTGAAGAACGTTATGGCCAATAAACAGAGATAACAGAGCTTGAAATTGTGGCTCTCACGAAAGAGTGCAGTTCTTGGGGTTAAAACAAAATTCCTAAGAAACTGAAAGACCCTGAGAGCTTCACCATTCTAGTGGTGACTGGAAATAAAGAAGTATGTTATTCATTGTGTGACTCGGGTGAAAGAATTAATTTTATCCCCGCATCCTATTTCTAAACCTTGAGTTTAGGTCTTCACATCGGACCCCTGTAACCTTGCAGCTTGCCGACAAGTCACTTGCCTATTCTGATGGAACCATAGCGGATGTATTGATTAAAGTTGGACCTTTCATTTTACCTGTGGACTTCATAATACTAGATTACGAAGCAGATGCAATAGTTCCCTAATTTTGGAGAGAGGATTCTTATCCACTACAGACACGGTCATAAAGGTGAAGTCGTGTAAGATATTGATGACTGTAGATGGTCAGGAGCAATCATCAAAGCATTTGGAGTGGCAAGGTGGCCAAATCATTATGAGAACTTCATAATGAAGCCATTTGTAGAGCCCAGATCAGCCCTTCAATTTCCTCAATCATTTAAGTAGTAGAAAGAGCCACAAATTTCTTGATGTGTTGAAGCACGTAAATGTTAACTTACAATTGGTGGAGCTTTTTCAAGAAGATCCAAAGTAGGCCAAGTATCTAAAGAACATTGTGGCCAATAAAGAGAGACTAACAGAGCTTGAAATTGTGGCTCTCACGAAAGAGTGCAGTTCTTGGGGTCAAAACAAAATTCCTAAGAAACTGAAAGACCTTGAGAGCTTCACTATTCTAGTGGTGATTGGAAATAAAGAAGTATGTTTTTCATTGTGTGTCTTTGGTGAAAGAATTAATTTGATGCGTGCATCCTATTTCAAAACCTTGAGTTTAGGTCTTCACGTTGGACCAACCTTGCAGCTTGTCGACAAGTCACTTACCTATTCTGATGGAACCATAGAAGATGTATTGATTAAAGTTGGACCTTTCATTTTACCTGTGGACTACATAATCCTAGATTACGAAGCAAATGCAATAGTTCCCTCATTTTGGAGAGAGGATTCTTATCCACTACAAACACGGTCATAAAGGTGAAGTCGTGTAAGATATCGATGACTGTAGATTGTCAGGAGCAATCATCAAAGCATTTAGAGTGCCAAGGTGGACAAATAATTATGAGAACTTCATAATGAAGCCATTGGTAGAGCCCAAATCAGCCCTTCCATTTCCTCAATCATTTAAGTAGCAGAAAGAGCCACAAATTTCTTGATGTGTTGAAGCATGTAAATGTTAACTTACCATTGGTTGAGTTTTTTAAAGAAGTTCCAAAGTAGGACAAGTATCTAAAGAACATTGTGGCCAAAAAAGAGAGACTACTAGAGCTTGAAATTGTGGCTCTTACGAAGGAGTGCAGTTCTTGGGGTAAAAACAAAATTCCTAAGAAATTGAAAGACCCCGAGAGCTTCACCACTCTATTGGTGATTGGAAATAAAGATGTATGTTTTTCATTATGTGACTTTGGTATAAGCATTAATTTGATGCCTACATCCTATTTCAAAACCTTGAGTTTAGGTCTTCACGTCGGACCCCTGTAACCTTGCAGCTTGCCGACAAGTCACTTGCCTATCTTGATGGAATCATAGAGGATGTCTTGATTAAAGTTGGAACTTTCATTTTACCTTTGGACTTCATAATCCTAGATTATGAAGCAGATGCAATAGTTCCCTCATTTTGGAGAGAGGATTCTTAGCCACTACAGACACGGTCATAAAGGTGAAGTCATCTAAGATATCGATGACTGTGGATGGTCAGGAGGAAGTCATCAAAGAAGTTAGAGTGGAAAGGTGGCCAAATCATTATGAGAACTTCATACTAAAGCCATTGGTTGAGCCCCGAGGGTTTAAGCGGGCAGTAGAGCAGCATGTGCTGCATGAGAATTTAGCAAGTGCAATAGAGGATCCTACTTCTCACTCAGTTGAAGGAGTGAGAGTGACTTTAATCGTGCTGCAATATTTAATCAGGGACTTCACGGGAGGCAACCCGTGAATTTCATGCCACAACTATGACTAAGGCACTTGGTGGGAGGCCAACCCATCTTTCTAACATTTTTGTTTTTGCAGAGATGAATAGAGCTTTAGAGGCATAAAGTGCGGGGAAAATAAGTTGAAAAAGGTTATGACTAGGGTGAGATACCTGGCGTGGGGCGTGAAGTGTTAGCTCCAGAAAAGAAAAAAGAGATTCAAGTTGGTGCTATGGGTGGCATTTCACTCCAGCCCCTATCTGCGAAGAATTTTTTTCTAAGTGNCTATCTGCGAAGAATTTTTTTCTAAGTGTGTGGCGAGGTGACTACCGTTCCGCACCATGGTGTTGTGGTTTAAAATTTTTTTAGTCCAATGGGTCAAAATTGACCCAAGCACCTTAAAATTACCAATAACCCATGCACCACACCTTTATTTTAAATTTCCATTCATCTCCTCCAACTAAATGTCAAAATAAAGAGAAAATAAAATTCCCTCTCTCTTTCCAATAGGCCGTAACTTTCCCTCTCCCATTCCCCCATTGTTGTTTTCTCCAAGAAGCTTGGTGAAGCTTGTCTCTTCAACTCAAGTAAGTAACTCTCTTATCTCCTGGTTATTTAGTGTGAAAAGCATGCCCCCATACCCTTCTTCCCTAAGTTAAAGACCCAAAACAACCATTGTTGGTGAAAACCTTAAGTTTCATATTGTGGATTTCATTAGCTTTAATTTCTTAAATTCTTCCATGATAATGTGTTATCCATGTTGGATTACCTATTTTTGGTTGAATCTAGAGATTCAAAGTTGTGGGGATGAAGGGGGTTGATAATTTTACTTTCATGATTTTGATGGGTAGGAAATTGATATTAGAGAGAGAAAGTACTTTCTTCTTAAATTCATTCAATTCATCCTCCATTTTGAATTGTAATAAATTGCTTATTAGTTGTTGAATGAATTGAATGAAGCTACTTCCATTTATCAGTTTCTTGGAAGATGAATTAATGGAGTAAAGGTAAATGAATGGCAAAAGAGAGGTATTCTTAAAAAAATTAATAGAGGAGAGATGTGAAAAATTCGTGAACATGGTTGTAATTGGAAGTTAGTGAATATTTTTGAGGTTGAGATTTGGATGATAACGGCAGAATTCTTGAGTGTCCTATTTGAAAAATTCTCACAAATACGCTAGCGAATAAAGTGTGGGGTCATTTTGCACCTGTTACACCTAATTAGCTAGTAGTTTTGTTCACGAACTATCTTGTGAAGTTCTTGATTTTTGTTTGACAAGTGTCATTCCATCAAACACTAACAAAGGAAAGGAGATAGTGGCAACTGATAGGGGTTTCAAGCAGCTTTCAAAAGGAACAAAAGGGTCGAGTTCATCAGCTAAGGTAGCCCCTGCTAGGAGGTTTGGAGAAAGAGCAGTGGAGCCTCATGGGATATCATGGTTCAGAACACAAAAGGAGATCAAATATGATCCTGAGAATTAGATTAACGAAGACCGCCTAACACTTGAGTTCCCCACCATTCAGGACAAGGTCCATGAGCTGGGATTAGGCTACATCTTTGCCAAGCCGGAGGAGTGCAATCTCACATTAGTGAGGGAATTTTATGCAAACCTTGAAAGTTCTTTTAGGGAGATCAATAAGGTCAAAATACAGGGACAAGTGGTGTGGTTCACTACTAAAAAGTTCAATGCCTTCCTTGGAACAAGTGTGGTAGACCCATCCAAGTACTTCATTTTGTTAGAAAAGCCTCCATATCGCGGCATCGGCCATACACTTTGTGGTGAGAATTCAGTCACACGTTGTGCAAGAAGCCATTAGGGCTTTCATTGCAAACTTCCATTCTCCTACATGAATAACGAGGCAAAAGTGTGGGTGAAGATTGTTTGCACCGTGCTTCTCCAGGGGACACACATAACGGACGTCACTACAGAGCGGGTTGTGTTGGTATACATGCTGATGAAAGTGCTACCACTCAATTTTGGTGCAATGGTTAAAGGAAATATGAGAAGGTTGAGGGATAACCGTAGGTGGAAACTGTCATGATCTGAGCTGAAACCCCGGACGGAGGCACGGGACCTAGAACCACTAATGGTTACATGTCAACCCATGGAATGAACATAGCAACTAAAGAGTATATATTGTCAGAACTTGAGTCTACACCCTAGACGAGACATGGTACTTGGAGTCACAAGTAACACCAAGTCAGCCTATGGTCTATCATAACACTGGCATTCTGAGTAACTACATAGAGGAAGCTTTGAAATAATAAAATAAAACATTTTATGAAAAAGAACTAAATCATATGTTTTATACAATTGGAAGCCAAATTGAAAATATGAAAGCTCTGTCTGTGTCTAAAAGCCATCTATCTGATGAGTTGTTGGGACAGGTCCTCAACTAACTCTAAATCTAACAGAAGAAATATAATTGAAAAGTACTAAGCCTCGTCCTCAAAAGATGAGGACTCACCAATAATGTAGTTGGAACTTCTGAAAGCGATCTGCTAATGGGGCTGAGACTAAGATCCTGCAGCTATATCATAAAACGATACAACATAAAAGGTATGTGTCAGTACTTTGAATGTACTGGGTAAGTGAGAGAAACCATACACAGGAAATAAAATAAATGAACTGGAAAAACATGCATTGACCAACTGAAAATATTGAAACTGAATAGTAGTGATATACTAAGATGGTTAAAATGACCCTGTCTAATGGTCAAAGAAATGCCCTAAATCTGGGATACTAATCTGAAATACTATTCTAAACTGATCTGAACTGACTAATATTAGACTAAATTGAGCTGACTAGTGGGAGAGTCTCTAACCGACATATAACAACTTGAGCTAGACGTAGAGTATGATGTATACACCCCACCGATAGGACCAAATATACCTTGTCAGGTGATAAATTAATGAACTGGGTGATCACGGGTCTAGGTCCATGAGGCCAATAAAATATATTGTATAGTGGAAACGTAATTCTGGGAACTTGGGAGTGTTGGGACCTCGGTCCGCTCAATGCTAAGTCCTACTCCTGTTGGAGAGTCCTAGACTGAGTACTAAGCTTATAGCTCGAAATTGGGGCCCAAGACTAAGTCATGAACACCTATCTGGAAGCCCCTGAGAGTCTTATCAGACTAGATTCCGCAACTGGGTTCTAAGACTGCTTATTTGGAAGCGCCGTAACCGTCTAAAGAACAAATTGTAATATGGAGCTGGGGTCCTAAGGCTGGTCAGAGATGCTTATCTGAAAGTGTCATGACCTCCTAAAGAACCACTAAATTTGATACTGAGTCTAATACTGATAACTGGGAGTCATCACAGACACCTCAAGGATTAACTATAGTCAAACTGATCAGTTGACATTTTTCAAGACAACACTGAGGTTGCCAAAAATCTGATTGAGATTAGATTGACATGATTCTGACTGAGATTTTAACAAAAAATTAAATACATTTCCATCCCAAAACTGATGCAACCATGCTACAGGAAAAACTAGCTATTCCGTTGTTGAATTCCCCCCATACCTAGTGATGGAAATCCCTGAGAGAATCTCTTAAAAATATGAGTAGAATTCGACTAACCTAACTTCTGCTCTGAGTCTTTCTGAGAGAGGTTTTATGTTCTAAATTTTGAGGGGATGCATGAAATAAAGTAAACCATCTTCTATCCCCTCTAAAACCACTAACAAAACCCCAAAACAATGTACTTTAGAGTCTAGGAGGTTAGGAAATTATGTAAAACTCCCTAGGAAATTAGCAGGAAAAAGGACCCTGCCAGTCCCCATGAGGCACTCCACGAGTCGTGAAGTCGGGGACGACTCGTGATGACCTGTCATGATATGCGCTAGAAAATTTCTACGGATTCCCCAACTTGGCAACGACTGACTTCACGAGTCATCAGGATAATTAACAACTCGTGAAGTCTGTTGTTGTCACTAAACCTGAAATATCATTCAGTGGTCACCACGAGCTACTTAAAAAATCGTTGCCGGTGACCACAACTCGTGGTCACCTCCCGTAGTCATCACTACTGAAAAACTACCCATAGACGCTCTTCTTAAGGCATCAGCCACCACATTGTCTTTGCCTGGGTGATATAGCACGCTCAGGTCATAGGCCTTCAAGAGTTCTAACCACCTTCTCTGATGAAGATTTAGTTCTTTCTGACTGAACACATACTGAAGGCTTTTGTGATCAGTAAAAACATCCACGTGAGCCCCGTACAGGTAGTGCCTCTATATTTCTAATGCAAACACCACCACTATCAACCCCAAGTCAAGAGTCGGATAGTTCTTCTCATAAGCCTTGAGCTTTCTGGAGGCGTAGGCTATCACCTTATATCGCTGCATCAGAACGCAACTTAGTCCATCTCAGGAAGAGTCGCAATGCACTACAAAACCATTTGTTCCTTCCGCTAAGGTCAACACTGGAGTGGTAGTGAGTCGAGTTTTTAATTCCTATAAACTCTACTCATACGCATCTGACACTAAAATTTCACCTTCTTCTGGGTCAGCCTAGTCATAGGGGATGCTATAGAGGAAAAGCCTTCAAAAAAACACCGGTGATAACAGGCTAGACCCAAGCAACTTCTGATTTCAGTTGGGGAGATAAGTCCTAGCCTGTCTTTCACCGCTGCTATCTTTTGAGGATCCATCTGAATACCCTAACCTGAGACCACGTGACCAATAAAAGTCATGGACTTCAACCATAATTTTCCTTTTTTGAATTTTGCGAACAACTGGTAATCTCTGAGCGTTTGAAGCATTATCCTCAGGTGCTTAGCATGTTCTTCCTCATTCCTGGAGTATACTAGAATGTCATTGATAAATACCATTAGGAAGATATCTAGATACTGCTTGAAGACCTTGTTCATTAGGTCCATGAAGCTGCAAGGGCATTAGTTAGTCCGAAGGACATAACCAAAAATTCATAGTGACCATACCGAGTTCTGAAAGTTGTTTTCGGTATGTCACATTCTCTAACTCTCAACTGATGATATCCCAACCTGAGATCTATTTTAGAGAAACAACTGGCTCCCTAAATCTAATCAAACAAGTCATCAATACTGGGTAGGGGATACCTATTCTTGACTATAACTTTGTTCAGCTAATGGTAATCGATGTATATTCTAAGGGTACCATCTTTCTTTCGCACCAATAGTACTGAAGCACCCCCGAGAGAGATGTTGGGTCTTATAAAACCTTTATCAAGAAGGTCTTTTAGCTACTCCTTTAATTCCTTAAGCTCGGCTGGTGCCATTATATAAGGAGGGATGAAGATTGGCTGAGTGTTTGGGAGAACATCTATACCAAAGTCTATTTTCCACTCAGGAGGAACTCCGGGAAGATATTAAGGAAACACATCAGGGAAATCACTGACAACTAGAACTGACTGTATAGTCGGGGTCTCAGAGTTGGAATCTTTGACCCGAACTAGATGATAAATACACCCTTTGGAAGTAAGTTTTCTAGACTTAAGGTAGGAAACAAACCGACCGCTGAACTACTGCCTGTCCACACTAAAGCTGGCTCATTAGGGAACTAAAACCTGACAACTCTAGTTTTGTAGTCAACTGAGGCATAACCGGAGTATAACCAATCCCAGCCAACAATGAGGTCAAACTCGATCATGTATAACTCTATAAGATCATCTGAAATGACTTTATTGAAGATTGAGACTGGGCAGTTCCTATACACCCATCTGGCTCTAACTGACTCGCCAATTAGGGTGGAAACTGAGAATGGTTCTTAGAGGACCTTTGGACTTATATCGAATGAGACTGCTACATAGGGAGTCAGGAACGAGAGGGTGACTCCTGGATCTTGTAGGGCATACACGTCTAGATAAAAAAGGCATAATATACCCGTGAGCATGTCAGACTAGCTCTTGTGATCCTGATAAGAAGAAAATGCCTAAAAACAGTTTTAGTGCTGGCCACCATCCGTACCTGAAGTGTTGGCCTACTGAGCTGGTCGGCCTACTAGAGCTTCTGAAGT